>JAAAKE020132992.1:0-14189 GCA_010014785.2 Anisolabis maritima | reverse complement strand
GCATTCACTGACCAATCTCTCTTAGTTCTCCTTAGATTTGCTAATAAAATAGAACCAACTTCATTAGTATATAGAGGACTGACTATTTGAAAATCTAACACTAATTTTCTTTTCAAATTCCTCTTTATTAATTGATTAATATTTTATTTTGAATACATAAATATTAATTTTGTTTGAATTTAATTTAAAAAAATTTATCTTAAAATTTTACTAATACATCAACCAAGATGAATAAATAAACAAACGAAGTCCAAGAACTACAGCCATAATAAATATCACATCTAAATAAATCTAATTTATAAACAAGAACCAAATTATATCATAAAAAAAATTCTGATATTAGTGGCATCAAATAAAAAATTGATGCTTTTACCAAAAATGAGTAATTGATAAAAACCTCTTTCTTTTTCTAACATCCTTAAAATGTTTTTTAGTATTATTTTTAAACGTAAAAATGACTTATATAAAATAGTACTTAAAAAATTTTATAAAATTTTTTTTCTAATTTTCTCTAATAAAATTATAAATAATAAATTTCACGAGTAGAAAAGATTTTCTTTGTAAATCGATTTATAACTTTACTAGGCCAATTTTTATTTTTATTAATCATATAAAATAAAAATTATATGCTTTTTGAATAAAATAGAAACTAATTTTTTTTTTTTTTTTTTTAGATATAATTTAAAAGTTATTAAATTATTTGAAAAGAAATGTAAAAAAGTAAAAATAATAAAAGAATAACATTTTTCTTGTAAAAATAAATAAATAAACAGGATAAATAGCACTTTTTAATTTCTCAATTTAATTATTTAATCTTTTGCTAATTTATATAGCTAATTTTTTTTAATAAGTCGTATTAAACAAAGCTGTCGATTCGAAGAATTTGGAAAAATTGAGTGAAGAATTTTCTTACTAAGCTAAATAAGATATAAAAAAAAAGCTCAAATTTATGAGACACGAATCCTGTTTTATTTTTCCCACAAAAAATAAAACTACGATACATAATTTATAAAACGGTATTTTTTTATATTTTTGATCTTATTAAAGAACAATAAGATTCAAATAAAAAATAATCATTCAAACAATAAAATATACAACAAAACAAATAAAAATATACAAATCTTATTATATATTCAGAATAGGGGCGTACATAGAGCGTAGAAAGTTGGGTTCGTGCCACTGCCTTTGAGATATCAAATAGCTGAAAATGTTTGTTGAAAAAATTAATTTGACAAATTTATTAAGATAATTAACGTACAAATAGTTGTAAAAAAAGGGGAAAGAAAAATTTTGTTATAATTTCTAGACGATGGAAAAAAAAATGTTTTAAATAATATACATTCACTCAACAAATAAATTGGAATAAAGATCTGATTTTGCAAAAATAATCAGGAAATTAAAAATAAAATTTTTGCTCATTAATAAATAATATTTAGCAAATTAAAACAATTTTGTATATTTTAAAGAATAAGTGAGGCAGAAAAAAATGGCTTCTGTTTTTCCTTAAGAATTTGAACTTATTAAAAATTATGAATACTCTATAAATTATAAATGCAAAGTGAGTTCTCTTCAATTTCCTATTCAAGCATTGTTAACTAACATTTATATTATATATACAAAACTAATATTATTATTTAATTATAATGTTTTCACATATGTGTTGTAAAAAGTTTTTAACTTAATATCAATACTCAGACGATCTAAACATTTTATCTCTTATAAGCGAAATTTTATAAATATTTAGATTCTTTTGAGAAAGTAATTTATTATGAAAACATGAATTTTATATGCATACACTGAGGTGCAAAAAAAAGTGGAACAGTTAGAAAAATTTAATTTTTTCAAATAATTTTTAGAATAAACATATTATATTTAAACTTTTAATACATTATGTGATTGTAAAAATAATTTTAAACACTTTTAAAATGAAAACAATGTATTCGTTTTAATTTAAGACCTTTAAAATTAAATTTATATAAATTATCATTCATTTTCTGTTTTGAAATCTGATTACTTTCTTAAACTGTATTAAATGATTATCGTATAGTATCGTATTAAATTTAATCTTTTGATGGTTTATGACTTAGAATTGCAAATCTCATCTTGTAATTTAATTTAATTTGAAATATTGATCTAGCAAATGGCTCTAACGGCCCTGTAGATACTTCCAACCGATGCTCTAAGTCTTTGACTTGGGTAGCCCAAGCTGTAGCTCTAATAAATGACGGAAGATCCTATCGAGACGTTGCTCAAAGACTTAGAGCATCGGTTGGAAGTATCTACAGGGCTGTAACACGATATAGAAAAACTAACTCTTATACCAGGAGACCGGGATCTGGTCGAAATAGAGCTTCAACTGAGAGAGATGGCCGATTCATACGTATGGAGGTATTGAGGGATTGTACTCAATTCAAATTCACAGCGCCTTCTGCATGCTCGACAAGTCAACCCAAGTATTTGGACTATAGACTTCTCCAGAAATTAGGGTTGATGTCAAAGAGACCAGCGACGGAACCTCTTTTGACGGCGAGGCACCGTGCTCCACGTCTTCTGTTTCCTCTGCGGTCCCCAGATGGGCGGGAGATAGTGTGGAGAAGGTCTGGAGAACGCTATTCTCCATGCACTATATCTTCCAGAGAAGCCTTCAACGGTGGAACCATCATGGTCTGGGGTGGAATAAATATTCAAGGCAGAACCGAGCTAGTTTTCATTGAAAATGGTTCTCTCACTGCGAATCGATATGTGGAAAAGATCCTCATCACTCATGTTTCGCCCCAATGATCGGAGACAATTTTTTATTGTTATACCCCTTATTAAATTAAAAAAATTTAAATTAAAGATTGATTTTCTGATATTTTTTGATTGATAAAAAAAGACTTCAATTTAAAATTGTTGAAAAATATTTTTACAATCACACACTTAATTAAAAGTTTAAATAAAATATGTTTATTCTAAAAATTATTTGAAAAAATTACATTTTTCTAGGTGTTCCACTTTTTTTGCACCTCAGTATATTATATATATTTTTTTTAGAAATTTACAAAATTAATGTCATGACATTTTTTATTTAAAATAAACATGAAAATCTATTTATTTATAAGGAAAGCAAATATTTATATATAATTTTATTTTTATTCTAGAAGAACTATTGTTATATATTGATTTTTAATTTATGATGATATCATTTTGCGGTACGTTGAATATAATATAATTTTTTTTATAGATATTAATGTATAAATCTATATATTTATAGTGCTTCCTCCGATGATGACTTTCAAAGTCGAAAGGATTTAATAAATTTCTTCCCTCGGCAGCTCAATCTATTTTATAGTTCATATTAACTAAAATTTGACACTTAATTACTGGATCTTCGTCGGTGACGAACTTCCTCCACTAAGTATTTAAAAATTAATTAAACAGCCCTTGTTAATCGTTGTTTAGACCCTTTCTGTTTTGGGCTCTTTTCTCTCCAGTTAAGCATATTTTTATATCAAAATTGATATGGAAGTGGTCTATTTTTATATGCTCCTATGAAAGAGGGCTATCAAACTGGCGGCTCTCGAAGTTTAATTTTTCCTTTCTCCAAATTTTTCGGACTTTTTTTCAAGGGACATTCCTATTTCTGACTATTACTATTCTTGTATATTTATACAAGGCCAATTTTTCCCTTGGCATAATTTTGAGTGGCTTTCTTTTATTTTATCATTTGTGAAAAAGATTGTTTTGTCTAAAACGGATTATAAATATTTACTTCTCCATATTCTAGTTAATAATTTTTTATGGCTTCTTTGAGCTTATACACGCTTATACACCTCCATCCATAAATCCAATTAAGGTCTATATTCTTAATCTAAAAAATAGAAAGCTCAGAAATGATTAAAAATTAGACTTTTGTGTCATGACATGTTTGAAAATAATGAATTACCTTTGATCTTTCTTCAACTAAATATGTGAATTGTTTATTGTTTTCCAACAGAGCCATTACACATTTTGTTTAGGCACTTGCCCTAATACCCGTTTATGCTTGGTACGCCTCTTTTATTATTACTTTTATTACCAATCAAATCAGTTTTAATTAAAGAAAAAAATTGATTTTTGTCTCTTGCAAATATAGTTTCCTCAAATAATTCTCTAATGATAAATTCGTAAATACCGGAAATAATTTAAATAGTCCAAAAGTTAAACAACTTAGTTATGCATTACTCATTTTTTAAACCACTTTTGAAAATTTTTACTGTTAATTCCAAAAAAATAAATAAAGTGAAATGATTACTTAAGATATTTGTGTAACATCGCTTTATATACCATTATAATGTATATTTTTTGATTTTTTGATATTGTAATCATTTCGATGACATAGACCTTTGTTACTTGAAAGTACTTTATAATACTTGATAAATATATTATTATATATACTTGTTTTTAGATTGTGAGATTTTTAAATTTTTAAATCTTAAACACACAGAAGCAATTCTGTAAATATTATCGATAATAGAGCAGAGACGCCCTTAAGTAAACATATATCTTATAAGGAATACAAATGACTGCCTAATTGTGAGTTTCTTTCCACATATTGGTTAGAGTCAGCCATGGGCTTTAAAATGAGCCAGAGAAAAAAAAACCAACACCCAAGGTGTATTTACTTTGTAGGCTAACAGCCATTATTTGTAAAATAAGATATCCAAATATATTTATGTTTTCTATCCAAAGAATTTTTCCTGAAAATAATCCTCTTGACCTTTTAATTTAAAGGAATGTCCTTATAAAAGATTTTTATTTTTTTTACCTAAATAAATTGATTCATCTAAAGTGGTTAAAACCTAGCAAGATTTTACATAAATATACACATAAAAAAAGGAAACAAAAGATACCGTTCATCCAATTACTTTTGAGGGAGATAGTAAATTAACAAGTTGGGATAAGAGCCTCTTAAGTAAGTAAATGAGTAAAGTAGATCTTAGGCATTTTTTAGGTGAAAAATGATTAATTCATCTTAAAGGTCATCTATTAGGTTGGTGGAAAAATAATTAGCTTAAGGTCCATTACATACAATTTTTAATATATTCTATTTCTCCTTTTACTGATTGTTATATATTAATTTGAAGCCTTTTTATTGATGAATGTATTAGTCTTTTCTGTTTTTCCTCCTACATTTATTTTACTTTGATTTTTGGAGGTGAATAATTGGTCTGTCAAAGTAAGAATTTCGTGGCGGGAGCAACTCGCAACATCAATGAAGCAAGTTTTTGAAGATAGTTCAAGAAATTTCGTGCTAGTGAAATGAGCCTCATAGATAAGGGTAGATGGTCACGGGCTCCTTAAGTATTTGAAGCGAATTATCGAAGCTGACCCACACAAATCCAATCTAGAAGTTACCTAAGAACTGAGAGTTGATCAGAATTCTTGTGCAAACGCCCGAGACCACCCTTATCATCGAGGCTAATTTCAACGGCTTTCCAATTTCTTGAAATAACTACGTTCTACACGTTCAAAAACAACAAAGCCCCATGCTTCAATGATGTTGCGAGTTGCTTCAGCGGCACGGTATCTAAGTTTGAACTCGTGAAGAAAAATGCAAAATTCTTTCTTTGACAAACCAATTATTTACCGCCCGAAATCAAAGTAGAATAAATGTTAGAGAAAAACAGAAAAGACTAATACATTCAACAATAAATAAGCTTCAAAGCAAAAAAAATCACAGTGCCTCAGTAAAATATTACTTCAGTTGGACGTTCATTAGTAAGTCCTTAATTTAAATATATTTAAGCCATCAACGTTTTTTCTTTTTTAATATATTTTATTCTCAGAAAATTTTACAAAAATCTTTTTGGATCCATATGACTTCATGTGTATTTCAGTTGAAAAACCAACATCAAATTTTTGAACGATCGCAATACTTTGTTTTATATACTTCATATAGAGGAAAAAATAAGCCAGCATGATCTATTAAGGTAATTCTCTAAAATGTTTTCATTCTCAAACTTTTTAAAAATTTCAAAGAGATTTATTTGTTAAAGAGTTATTTTAGAATAAGAATCATTAAAAGATTTAAGTCTCTATATCCAGTTTGGCAATGTAAGAATAAAATTAGGTTTAAATTTCATTTACTTTATACAACAAATAAAAATGTAGATATTTTATTGTTAGTATATTTTTCTCGTCTAAAATTTTACACCTGCTTGAACTCACTGAATACATCCTACAGAACCAGCCCTAGGGTGTTAAAAGTGGATAGGATAAGTGAGGCAAATAAAAATCAATAAACTTTAATATGCAACTTATTAGCATTTTAATTTATAAGAGGTTATATATAATTTTAAAAATATATATATATACTCCAGAAAATACTTCTTTGGTTTAATTTTTTTAAAAGCTCTAAAATTTTAACTACATATATATATATATATATTATATTTATATAATAATAATTTTAATTTTTAGACTAGAAAAAAGTCTCTAGAAAATAATTCCTAAAATAGGACGGGTTCAATATCCAATGATATTATATATACATATATATACATGTAAAAATATATATATTAGGTTGTAAAGAAATAAATGGCAGTTTTGTTATTTTAATTTTCGATGATGAATTTTAAATAAATTTGTTACTTTGTTGCAAAGTTATATATCATTTTCAATAGCGTTTTTCACCCTTTCTGCCTATACAATTACTTTATTTTAAGACAATTTTTTACAACTTGTTCATGCAATCAATGATAAGATGGAAAATAAACAAATCCGTGCGATTTTCTTATATGAGTTCAAGATGGGTCGTAAAGACGCAGAACATCAATCGTATATTCGTCCAAGGAACCACAAGCAAACGTATAGCTGAACTTTGTTTTGAAAAGCTTTCAAGTGGAGATCAAGATCAAGAAGATCGTAGGCGAATACCTGCCTTTGATAATGAACAATTAAAGACATTAGTTGAAGCGGATCTGTATACACCTGTCCGGGAGCTTGCTTCTGAAGCAAGTATATCAGCCATGACTATTTCTAACCACCTCCAAGCAATTTGGCAAGTAAAAAAAACTCGACAAATAGGTGTCACATGAATTGAATGAAAATCAAAAAATTCGTTTTGAGGTGTCATCGGCACTTCTTCTGCGCAACAAAAACGACCTTTATCTCGATCGGATTGTGACGTGCGATGGAACCTCACCCGCCACTTTGGTCCAAAGGAAAGCCCCAATTCTTCTTCATGACAACGCTTGGCCACATGTCGCACAACAATCGGTGCAAAAGTTGTACGATCTGGGTTACGAAACGCTTCCTCACCCGCCATACTAACCAGACTTCTCGCTCACCGACTACCATTTTTTCAAACATCTAGACAACTCAAAATTAATAAAACCTTCAACAGCCGAGTTGCCATTATAAATGCCTCAAAGAATTTGTCGCTTCCAGGACATGGATTTCTACAGCACTGGTATAAATAAACTTGTTTCTCGTTGGCAAAAATGTGTTGATGCTTATGGTTTTTAATTCGACTATTAAAATTTTGTTTAAGCTATGTGCATTTGAAGTTAGAGGTTGAAACCGCCATTTATTTCTTTACAACTTAATATTACATTTTTCATAGTACATTTTTTGAAGATATGAATTTACCAATTAAATTAATAACAAGAATTAATAAGAATAATTGGAATTAACATAGTGAAGTGTAATTAATCTAAATAGATTAGTGGAAATCTCGATATATTATTATGAACACATGCCAGTTTTTTTATTAAAAAATTTTTTTCTTTTAAATAAATTAATGTCAAACGCATTTTCTAAAAATGCAACTAGATCTAAATTACTACTTTTTAATAATTACCAAGTATGAAAAAATTATCTATTGGTGTTCTATTATTTTGCAGACTTTTAGTTTTAACTTACTTAACTATAAAGTAACTTTTGTGTTTAACTAATGTATACATTATATGTATTAAATATATTTTTTACATAAAATAAATAATATATAACTATGTTTTATGTCAACAATATATAATTATGTTATACTATATACAAGTTTTTAATTTGGCACTATCATCTTGACAATAAAGCGATATTCCAACAATCTTTGGATTATTCTACTAAATACCAGGTACTTCTGTGTGCTGCACGGTATAATAAGAGAGATTTTCAAATAAATATATAAGCTGTGTTTACAATTAGTTTCTAAATACTGTAGTGCTTATTTCTTTTCTTGTTATCTTTTGCGGCCGCATTTATTTATTCAGTGGTGTTCCTTTTAATGTAAAAGTAATATCACAGATATTGTTATTGATATGTGCCACTAATTTAGTAAAAACATTTCGATTTTATGCAATAAAAAATTTATCAAAAAGAACTTAAAAAATTAAAAAAGGCTATCACGTTATTTTGGCATGCATTCTAATTTTTCTTCTTCGAAAAAATTACAATTTTTGTTCAATATTTAATAATCTATTGAACAAAATAAATATATAGGATCATGAAATAAAAAAAGTTTTATGATAAGCCTTCTGTGTTGGGGTCAGAGAATAAATATTGTACGTTTTAAAATTACAAGGCACATATTTTTCTGATAATTAGATATCTTTATTCAATGAATTTTTTTTTCAAATATTTTTGAAATTTAAAAAATTAATTTCATGTAATGTTTTCAAATGAATTTAGTTTTGATAAAAAATAATTTACAATTGATAAAATCATTTGAAGAGGTAATTTTTTTATATAAATTAAAAGAATAAGAGAAAGCTTATCCAAAAAACCTACATCATACAACTTTTACTTAAAGTAAGGAAAGCTGAGTGAAATGCTGTCACATTAGATTTTTTGCGTCGGTCTAATCTCTTAATGGAACAATGTATAGCCAATTTAATCAATATTGTTAGAGTAGTTTAAGAAAAAATAACAAAAATCCCAAAAGCGTGCAAGAGTAAAGTGGACCTCAAACAATTTTGCGGGGGATAAGAGTTAATACATTCCAAAGATCATCTAATAAAACTTGATATATGAATTTTACTCAAAAAAAGCGAATTTTGAGAAAATCGAAAAAAACAAAAAAGTACATCAGTAAAGTACTAGCACCCATTAGCCCATTTTATTGAAAAGTTTTGAGGTGTAAGCGACGAAGGTACCTAACTTAAATAGAAAATTTCAGCCTTGAACAGCTTTTCATTTTTGAAGAATTTTGTTCACACACAGACACCCAGACAGACCATTTTCGAGGCCCATTTTTTTTGAGTTGGGGACCTCAAAACGTGTATTTCCTTTGAAATTTCGACATGAAAATTTGTGCACTATTTTCTCACTATATATTTCATATATAGGTAAGAGAAAGTTAAAAGGCTAATTGTAGTGGCGAATTTATAATAAAAAGAGGAAAGGAAATGAAGAGATTACTAAAAGGCAAGATTTCTTTAATTTTATACTTTGTTTTATCGTATTTACCCAAGTAAAAGGTGGGATGGTCTTTCATTGATTTGGTCCTATTCTAAGAGAATGTCAATTTCTCAAATGGAAGAATAATAAGCAATTTTGTAGAGATTCATTAATTAAATAAGGGATAGAATTATTTAGAAAAATAAATATTAAAAACTTAAAATCCCTAAAGAGCTAGGCGCAAAACCTTCAATATTCTTTCTAAAATATTTATTTTTTAAGAAAAATCAAATATCATACCTATTGCTGAATATACATATGTAATTAAGCAATTCGGAGAAAAAATCCCATCTCATTTAAGTCCAATTCACAACACATATTTGTAGATATTTCGAAGTTGAGCCATTTTGACTGCAAAAATATGGACCTGAATAAATGATTAATATGTTTGGAAAAGAGAGGGACAACCATGAGTGTGAGCGATTCACTTAAATGACGCTATTTGTACTGAAGATGACTCAGCCGAAATATCTGCTAACAAGGGTGAAGTGAGTTTGCCCTAAAAGAAGCCTGGTTTTTTCTTCCAAATTCCTATATTCCTTAATTATTTATTTTTTAATTTAAATAATTGACTAGTTATATGGCCCCTCGTCTTATATTTTGATGGATAAAATTAGGATGCGACTATACATACTGTATGTATTTGCATTTGGCTTCTACTTTTACATTCAGATTATTTAGAAATAACCCAATTTCATTTGTATACAAATGAGGAATTGTAATAGTTGGGAATGAGCTAACTAATTTTAATGTAAATCTAACCAATAACAATAAATTTTTTATTCATAATATAGGACTCTAAAATATTATTGGTTATGTTTACATTTTTATGATATCTTATATGCTTTCTAATTTTAACCTATCTAAGCATTTTTTTACACACTTCATATAAAATACATACGGTTTTAATCTATTTAGAGATAACCTAATTTAATTTTTGTCTTTTATGATTTAATTTCGTTTTGGTGTGACGGTTTTGATTCAGTAGTTTGGTTCTGTGTGATTCGATTACAGTTCAGTTCACTTGGGTTTTACTCGTTTTCGAGAACCTGACCGAACTAAACTAAATATCGAATAGAACCGAGTAGACAAATGCAAGTTGTTTTAAATAGAAGCATTGAATATATTTTTTAATCTAAGGAGAATCTATTTTCATTTTACCTGCAAGGGTACCCCTCTTGGAAATAAATTATTACATTATTTTTCCCATAGGAGAATTGAATGTATACATTTATTTCATTTCAATAACTCATTTTTTTTAACGAAATTCTAGTCTAATTCCATTTTTTTTAAATATATATTGAATAGATTAATTTAGTTCAGTGATATTTATAAATCGCCAATTACATATTCATACAATATATTATATTGTATATTAGGGGAAGGTCTTTTTTCAGGTTTCGAAATTCTTTACTCCGCAGTAAACATTGTTCCAATATATGTATGTTTCGTTTAATTATGTATGAAAGAGAAAAAAGTTCGAGTTCCTACTCCATTCTTTCCTAATACACCAATGATTAAGATTAAAAGAGAAATAAATTAAGTAGAAAAAGAAAAATATTAGATAAAAATCTCGATATATATATATAGCTCTACATAATAATAGATATATTCCAAAAATTTAAATAGAAAAAATATCATGATAATATTCTTCTAACTTTAGTTAGGTTTGTTTTTTATATTATAAATTTGCTATACATTAAAATTTCTTTTTAAATTTTATTCGGATTTATGACTGTGCAAATTAATATATTTTTCCAAAAAAAAAATAAAAATTGTCATGTTGGAAATTAAAAACATTTCTGAATAAGGCCAAAAAATTATTAATCCTTTGAACATTATAAGAAATATAATGTTATTAAGTTGTTGTAATATCGCTTTTGAATTAAATAACAATTTTAAAGGCACAATTTTTTCTTTCCAAATAAAATTTGTATATGTTTAACATGCGAATTCGAAGGCCACTTTTCATATGATTTGGCACGAAATTATTTTAATTATTTCCTAATGAATATAAAAAAAAAAAAAAAAAAAAAAAAGGTAATGACTGAACCTGGGTAGGGAACGAGTTTCAGCTGGTTTAGTTAAAATCCAACAAAAAATAGGACTTAATTGGTTTGGCACCAAAAGCATATTTGGGTCTTTATCAAAAATCTCCGATTTCTTTGAATATATAAAACGATTCTATTGCAGGATTATAATCTTTTAAAATTTAACTCGACTTGATTTGTTTAAATAAAATAAGAGAGATCCTTTTGAGTATATTTAAGTCTTATTTGTTAAATTTCAAAAATGTTTATAATACTTATTTATTTTTAATGAGATTCTGATATATTATTAAATGATTAAATAAATGAATATATTAATTTCACTTTTAAATATTATAGTAGTATATTTAAAATCCAAAATAGAAATAAGATCACTTAGCCCAAGAGATTATTCAATATTAACAGCTTTTTATTAATTTATAGATATATATATTTGAGATTCTGATTTCAACTTATATTGTTAAAAAATTAAGTAAAAAGAAAAAAGAGCCAAATCACTCTATCTTTTAAAATATTTCTTGTAAAAGATATATGGATGGAGTGGTATTTGGTTAGTTTTTTTTTAAATGGAGATGCAACAGCCAGGGGTTTATTGTATTTAAAATTAAAATTATTGATGAATAAATAAAATACTTTTTTCGGCCCAATATTTAATGCAGCATCAACATTTCAAGTGCTATTTGTAGTCTATCATCAGGACACGAAATGTCAAATACATATCATCTCCTAACGTTGACATTAAACATACGTAAATATACAAAGTTTTATGATGACATCTCACAAATCGATAGTCCAATTTGGTAGGCTTGAATATGCGCGAACATGAATGTGGGATGTCTTTTGAGCCAGATTAACTAATAGACAAATAAAACAAATGTCTAGGGGCCAAATGGAGGCAATATTTAGGTTTCAGGTCTCGGTTTATTTGTGTGTCTCTCAGTATAAATAATGCCCCGATTTTCAATTTTGTATAGAGCTTAATCCGGCATTGCATTTGATATTTTTCATTTATTGGTGTTTTGCGTTTTCTATTTATAAATTTTCATGCTTTATGACTAAATAGATAGGATAATTGAGGCCTTTAGAGTCCAAAAAAACAAAATATAAAAATATATATTTTATTTTAATTCTTCTCTCAAAACTCGGGTTGCTGCCAAACTTCTTCAGTGAGAAGCAACTCGATTAAAATAATGAATTTTAAATATAAAATTTTTTGTTAGTGGATATTTTTATTTTATTTTAAAGTGCATTCACGAAACTCTAGACACTTTTGACAATATAACAGTTAAATAAGTGGATTAAATCATATTAATTAATCATATTTAGACTTTATATTCGGAAAACAAAACTCTACTATGATCTGGCCGCATCTGTCGATTAATGAAGCAAATTATTATCAAAATTGCCCCGATTATAAATATCATTCATTTTGGTTCTTATTGAAGAAGACTTGTAGTAAGAAATCGAAACCAGAGGTTTGAGAAAGGAATATAAATAAAATACCAATTTTTATATTTATATATTTTGTTTTTTACTGGACTAAAAGGGCCTCCATTACCCTCCTCTAAATATTTACAGCCCTAGGAGACTGCAACATATTTTATGTTTAAAATTTCATTAAACATTTTGTATTCATTTAGTTCTTTTTAAGAAATCTTATAAATGTTAATGAACTAGGACAACGAATTGATCTAGGTTCCATAGATTGATAGGGAAATTTTGTTCCGTAATTCGACATTTGTTACTGGTTTTGTTACGAATTAGTGTCGAATTGTAAGGCATATTGAGCGAATACAAAAAGAAGTTTTGAATAGGAGAGATAGCAATGGGCCCTCCAGGAGAGTAGAAGATCCGATGATCCAAAATGTGAGCTTTGAAATTCAATGAGTATAATTTTTAGCTAGTAATAGTTGGGGAAAAATCATGATCCCCCTACATTCACGCCTGTATGAGGTGATAAAAATATGGGGGAGATCCTGTGTCCTAACGATAGGCAACTTGTAGCTTCCGAAACGTCGACGGTAGTTTTTGAAGGTGATTTGAAAGACCTTCCATTACAATATGTGAACTTAATGAAAATTTTTTATTTATCTCACATTATGAGGTGAATTTATTTATATATTTTTGATTTATTAAAATAATAAAATTTTGTGATTATGACTAATTACTCGAAATAATTAATTATTAAATGTTAGTTTTTGTTTTAACTAGGTTAACAAGTTGCGCCCCCCGCCTTTGGCGCGCCTTGACAGGGGTCTTCGCCCCCTGAACCCCCATTTTATTTTATTCCTATACTATGAATATTTTTTTTTGTTTGTTGAATTTATAAATTGATTTTTTTTTTTAATTTTTAAATGTTAAAAACCATAAATGTTTAAAAATAAAATTTTTTGGCTAAATTCTGATCTATTTCATGGAATCAAATAAATTTGGACTCATTTGATAACGCCTTAAATTCGGAATCTTTTAAGACTAAATTCGAAAGTATAGATCCTTTTAATCAGTAGTTATTTCAGAAGGATTTTAAATATAGAAATATATTTGTATTGTACCACTTGTTTGCTAGCTTTCTTCATTTAATGAATTTTTTATACGTAGCCTACTGTACATTTGGCATCTTGGATTCATTTACTTTGTAAATGTATTATTTTTGTTATCTAAGATAGTTAAACTAAAAACAATTCAATTCTTTAATAATAATAACAAATGTTTATTAAACATAACCCG
>JAAAKE020132981.1:0-14190 GCA_010014785.2 Anisolabis maritima | reverse complement strand
GTCATTAGACGTCCAGGCTAGTAAAAAATCCAAATCCTATCAGACCGAAACAGCAGATTTTTTTTTCAACTAGGTAAAAAAAAAAAAAAAAAAAGAAAAAAATGGGAGAAATATAGTATTCATCATTTATTTTTAAGTTTGGTTTTGTTTTTAGCCAGCCAGCCTCTTCGACGTTCACTAAACATTTTTTTTTTTTTAATATATTTTGACCAACTCCTCTATATTGCTAAAAAAAAAAAAAAAAATCATTTCCTAAAAAACTAAATTGTTTTCATTGGGCTAAGAGAAAGTTGAATATCTCTTTTTCGGGAGATACTGAATTCATAGCCTGACATGCTTGGCATCAGCGATCCTGATGGTGCTATACCTTCACTACAGTCAGATCTAGAAAATAAATTTGTTGTGCTGATTCAAAAAAAAAAAAATTGTTTTTGCTCATTTGAAAATTTTTTTTATTTTTATAAAACCTCTTTTTCATCATGTGATTTGTTTTTATTTTATTTTTTTTTTATTTTTTTATTTTTTAGAAAACCCCAAATTATAATCTTTTTTTTCTTTTTCATCTATAGACAAAAAACAAAAAAATAATCATTAAATTCGAATCAAGACTTTCGCAAAATTAAAATGAAAAAATCTTAAAATAAATAAATACCCAAATGATTTATTACCTAAGTCGGTGTTTCGGGGTCTAAACACCACCCATCTTCAAGACAAAATAATTTCAATTGTCCAGTCAACAACAATAAATGGCTCTCAGGCGTTTATAATCAGTGATATGGGTGCTGCTCCGATTTATCCGCGCCAGCATTACTCAACAATATATTCATGGAGGCAAGCAATCATTTTCATTGACTTGTATCCTGAAGATGGGGAAAAACGTATACATAGGTAATAAATCATTTGTCCCGCAAACATTACCTGATTATTCAACGTACTTCCTCCGCTTTGTTTTTAAACAAACTTAATAAATCTGTATTATTATTTCTGATGTTTTACCGAGAGTGCGGTAACTTATCTAATGGGATATTTCTCTATTTTGTTTATTCATTCTTCAGGACCAGTTAGACTACCGAGTTTTTTTCATAAACTGAATCTCTCTTTTAACATAGGATTGAACCCTAACTTAATCCGCTTAGCCAATAAGCCCCTATTTTCTTCTTCTTGATTATTTTCTATATTAAAGTATCCAGGGCTCATAGGATCACTCCCCGATCACAGCTATGAAATTTATTATTGGATATGTTAAGATAGGATAATTTTATCATTACAGATGGGCGTAAATTTTTATTTTATTTCTACATCATTCTCCCCCTGGTTCCTCTTTATAAGACTATTTTGAAATCCCTTTTTTCTCACCAAGAACATCTCTTTAGGTTTGCTTTTTTTTTAAACACACTTAGCTCCTCTTCCTCAAGAAGAAGACACGCTTCCTGTATTTTCCTTGATGTTCACGTAGTGACTGAAAAAATTCCGGGATAGGAAGTCGACTCGGATCTGCCGGTTCAGGTCGCGCGTCTTTAGTCGTTTCAGTCGTCGCCTAGGAATTCCACCTTTATGAGATCTATTTTTTTTTTTTATATTGTATCTTAGTACATAAAATTTACACAAGATTCGACTTAAATGTTACCCTCATAACAAAAATCAGTAAAAAACACACAATTCCTTACACATAGAAAAATACACATATATATATATTTATATATATAATTATATTCTCCCACTCATCTACTTATTTGTTCTACATTAATTTATCTAAACATATTAGGAGATTTATTATGAAAAGTCATTTCTGCGAGAACTTGACATTTAGTTGTTTTTTTTTTTGCGAAAATAGCACAAAAATATAAATTTATAAGCCATTCATAATTAAATTAATTATTTTGCAAGAAATACAGAGTCTCTTTTATATTCATTATGATTATATCTAGGGCTAATATAAAAGATGCTTATTATTCGAAAGATTTGTTTTTTTCATGTAGGTCTCTATTATTTTAAAGAGATAATTATATTTACGCTTTAGATGATTTATCTCTTAGTATTTTATTTTTTTACTTATGACAGGAGGAATAATATTAATTCATTGAAATATAAATGTAATACACTTTTGTATAGACCCTTCTCTCTGTCTCTCTTTTTATTTATCAAAGATCCAGAATTTTAATTATTTTAATGAATTTTTAAAATGGCAGAGTGAGTTGAGTTGAGTCCTTGGCTAAGCTAAGCCCAGGTAGTCTTTCATTTAGCCTGATCAAAGAAAATAGAGCTAATTAATTGGATGGCACGGGTGTAAGGCGATTAGCTCTTTTTAGCCAGGGTCTCTTTTTCCTGTTGGTCCGACGTGGCCAGCAACCCGACGTCTGACAAATGGGCGGCCAAAGCGCGTGCTGAGTCGACACTCAGCGCGATTAAAAAACACTGGAAATGGAATGAGGAGGTGGATAGCTGGCTTTTTTTTGCCATCGGGGGAATAAAAAAAATAAAAAACCCTCTCGTTTTCACCTTGGAGGCAGATTAATGATCCAACAGGCGGAGTGTGTTGATTTGTCGCTAGAGCAAAGTGCGAGGGTGTATAGGTTTAGGTCACCCACCCAGTACATTTCCCCCCTCTCCTTCCCTTGGGGTACTCACTGCACTCTCGGCAAACATCCTATTGAAATATCTCCAAAACAGTTATAAATAAAATAGCAAATCCAAATAGGGGGATTATTATGAAAGATTAAGATGTGGAAGTAGACACTCACCGAGCCCAAGTTCGTCTTAAAAAAATCTCTCTTTTTAACGACCTACAATTTTTTATTCAACAAAACAAATAATTTTTTAAGGTACTTCGTTTTTGCCATTTCCAAAATAGAAATGAAAGTGAACGAAAGTATTCACACTAGCAGGGTGAAAATTACCCAAGGGCCCTAACTCATTGGTCAGCGCAGTTTTTTTAAGTCTTTAGCATTTAGACTTCGTCCTTATTTATTTATATTAATTGGAAGCCAATATAATATAAATAAATTTTTGTTGCTTAGGTCGGGAAGCGGACCACTGGGGCGAGGCCAGCTAAAGTCTTTGATCGACTTCGCGAAGAGAGAAGTCACTAAGTGCTCCCTTGAAGACAGACAAGCAAATGCGGTTCCATTTTGAGGAGATGCCTGATTCAGTAACTGTATTCTTTAAGGGGTAAGTAGTCTGAGGATATGAGATATTTCTTCCTTAAACAGACATGCAATTCTAAGGTGGGATGGGAACTTGTGTCCCTGAATAACGTCAAGCAGATGAGTATGGAATTGTTATTCCACTAGCGTATTTTTTTTTAAGTCTTTTTCTGTGTCTGAGGCCATTTAGACTCCATCCTTATTTATTTATATTAAATAATAAATATTAAATGGTAGCCAACCAATAAATATAAATTTTTGTCGCCCAGGATGGGAACTGAACTTTGGCACTTAAAGCGAGAACTTTAGACCTACCCCAAAGAGCAGGACACTAGCGTAATTCATTTTTAAATTTCAAATACTCCACTAAGCCCCAACTTGACCAACCAAGAGGGTGTCTAAATGGAGCCAACAATCAGAGATTAAGTTTAGAAGATTAGTCAAAAAATATACTTTTGAAATCATCTCTTTCTCAGATTTCTATTTTCCGTCTGAGACAAATCACTGTCTCGAGACAATAAATAATTAAATGCATGCGTCACGATAGCCTCGTTGCCATCACGTTATAACAACAACAACGCATATTATTTATTGCATGCAACTAGAGGATGAAGAAGGGCAAAAATTGCAAATGCAAATGTAGCTACCAACCATCTTTGTAATCATTGCTTGACGCTTGTTTTTCAGAAGGGAAGGATGGAAGGAGGGGGGGGGGGGAAGGAGTGCTGCATATGCTTCACGAACAAGCATATTTATAATTTCTCTTTAGGTATTCTAATTTTAATAATATAACAAATTATATTTATTTTCATCTTTTCTCAAGGCAAATATTAACAAGTGTTTTTATTATTTATAATAATATTATGAAATATAATTAGGAGTCGTTTATGATCATTAAAAAATTTCATCTTTTTAATCATAAATACTTAAATAAAGAACTTCCAATTAAAAAAATGCAAGTAAAGTACCGTAAATTAAAAAAAGTCTAAAAAAAACTTATTGATTATGTTTTTGTTAATCCTTATTTTTTTATATTCTTATGCAAGTTTTTGATATTCTACTTCTCATTGGTTGCATCTCTAAAAGATATATAAGAGTAGAAATGTTTAAAAAGAGATGTGGTCAGGAAATGAAATTTCCAATTGGTGAAACGTTTTGGCTTTAATTAATAACCATCAACATCATACGTGTATACAAGCTTGGAATGAATTGGAGATGTTATATTTTCTAATGTATAATGTTATATAGAAATGCAAATTTTTATATTTGTATTCATGTATATTTTTATACAATATGTCGTATATTCCCCCCTTCCCCTCCCCTCTCTCATCTCTCATGGCTTGTAAGGACCTGTCAATTCATCTCTCATTTCTGAAGCAATCTCGTTTAAAGTCCAACAATAAAAATACTGCGGTATTAAAATTATGTGAGGTTTTTGATTGCTAGAGTTTAGGCAACCAAATGATTAACTCACTAAAGGATTTTTCGAACGGGGACCATTCATGTTTTCTTGTTAATTTAGTATCTGCGCATGCGTGATCTGCTCTAGAGTAACTATTCGAAAAATCTATTGAATTAGTGAGTAGGTAATTTGTGTAATCTTCCTCCCAAACATGAACTGATTGCATGCACCTGATAATGAAAGTCATGGATTTCACAATTATTTTGAGTTGCATTTCAGTCTTCTCTTCTCATTTGGAGATGAGAAAACGTTCAATTTTTTCATTTCTGAAGTGTAATATTCAATGAATACAATAAAAAATAAGGGAACAAGGAGATTAAATATGTGGTCAAGAATTTTTATGAATGTTTCATTTATTCGATTCTCAACCGCTTGCAAGTTTGTTTTGTTTAGTCATGGTCAATTGGCTCGATAAATATTATCATTTCCCACACAATAAAACCACACATACACAGAGAGAGAGAGAGAGAGGGAGAGATAATCTGGATATATTTTCAATATTCAATCGATTGACATTCATCAGTCAGTCGGTTCGTTGGCCCGCAATGGAATTTGTACCAATCAATTGGATCGATTGTGTGTCCAGTTATCAGGTTTATCATGGGAAAAAAATATAATGTAAATAAAATACTCGTTCAAAAAAAATCTGGCAATCACGTAGGCCTAACTAGGAAGGAGGGGGGCTAAGAGAGAGTGGAAGAGGGAGAACCCCAAAAATACTAACTAAAAATAGATCTAATTTCTCAAAATGTTTGATTTTTTCGATGGATAAAATAGACATCAATTTGTGAATAGAATTAAATTTGGCTGATTTAAAGCGAAGGGAGCTTCACGCATTCCTCACTTGATCTGCTTGAGATTGCAAAAATGTAATTTTGAAAAAAAATTCTTATTTAATTTTTTTTAATTTAGAATATAGATATTATAAATAATAACTGGACCGAGGTGAAAATCAGCCCAGCCGAAGTGGTACTTCATTTGAAGTTCAAATAAAATATCCCCTAAAGCAGCAATTCTTAACCTGTGGGTCACGTCCCCCCTAAGATTTGAAACAAAAAACTATTATTGAAACCAACAGAAGAATAGATAGAATAGATATATTATTTCTGTTAACTTATATATAATTATATAATAATTATAATATTAATATAAAAAAAGCTTAAAGATTTAACAAAAATGTGTCAGGTGAATATAAAACAAAGTTAGGATCCATCACTGCACATACGTTTGCGTTTTCCATCCGAGAGAATCTTGATTTTAAATGAATATTTGCTTTTTTACAAATGTTTCAATTCAAAAATTCTTTCCTCCTTTAATTGAGTGTGAAAAGGAGGAGGATGGGGGGAGTCTTCACAAATTAAGAGAAAAAAAAGAGCGGGAGCGAAAAAAAAAAATTGAGATTCATTGGCCTAAAGTATTAACTTTATCATAATAATGACGAGATGCAAAATTATTTTGTATAACTTTTGCTTAAAAAAAAATTTCTTTGTATCTTGAGCTTCAAAATCTGTGAATTTTTCATTTACGGAAAACAAAGTTTATTCAAGGTTGGATTTTTTACTTAATTTTTAATTTTTTTACGTGATTTTTTCTCGTAATATTTTTAACCCTCCAGGCGTTTTTTTAGGGATGTTCTCTCTTATCATTGTGTTACTTAATCAAAAAAAATTGCAAAAAATTAGGTTGGATAAACGGATGGATTTTTTTTCAGTCTGAAGTTAACAAAAACAAAAAATTCAACATATTGACATCTCAACTTCTCCGCTTATACCGAATAAATTTTATTGAAAATAATGAAATTTTTCTTTCTTAGTTTGGTTGCTCTCCCAACTTAACTATAATAATTTCTTCTATCTTGGCCCTATCCCAATGCAGGGTCGGCACTTTTAATATGCGAAAGAGATCCTAGAGAATAGCAAGACAACTCGTCTCACGGCCTGAGGCTTAAAAGACAGAGGGGATGGAAGGCTGATCTAAAGGAAGTGGAGGAAATGTCTTAGCCCGGGTAACTCTATACTCACAAGATGAGTTTTAACAATAGCCCAATATAAATCTGAGGCCAATAATCCAAGGTAAGTTGGTCATTTGGGTTGGCTACCTTCCAGCAGGAAAGCGCGATCCAAATTATACACCTCATGTTAACCTCCAAGATGCTTATTCTTTATCGTGGCAAATCATTTAACAATAATTAGGTAGAAATAACTTAAAAATACAAATGAAAAAAAAAATTTTTCCACTCCACCTTTTTATAATTTAATAAAACTAATTCATTGCAATTGCATTAATAACCTTAGAGGAGTTCTAGTAGGCAGTTCATAAAAGATTAAAGATAACGTTGGCCACATTATATTAGTAGAATAGCCTCTCAAAAAATGCATTGAAGATTTGTCGAGCCCCAAAAGCACTTGTGCGTGAGTGTCCTGTCGAGGACGCACGTGATTCCCAGACCCTTGTAAAAAAAAACCCTCTGTTTCGTCGTCGGATCCTCCACCTCACTCTCTCTTTTGGTGATGATTGGCGAGATAGCTCGCACTTTCCCAGGCCTCCAATGACGATGACCCATATCCTTTCTGGCACCCGAGAGTGAGTGAGTTCATTTGCAAAAGCTCATTTCTAAAGATTTCCATCTTGTTCGGACAGCAGCCTCCATCATCCGTCCAGCCATGTCAGATTTCTCATCTCGCCATAAGTCATAATTAATTGCCAGTAATTTATTATCCGCTCTGTACAATGCAGTAGCAAAACAATAGGGTTTTTTTTCCTAATGAACTATGCAAATGCTTAAGTACAAAAAATCTCTCTCTCTTTCTCTCGCTACTTAAAAGATTTATGGCGATGTTTTAAATTAAAATATTGACACCAAAAGAAAAAAAAAATTCAATCAATAGTAAAAAGTGAATTATAAAATATTAATACTATCCATAAATTGCGGTGTACAATTAAAATATAATTGAATAACACGTATGTACACACTCTGTTATTCAAATGAGCAATATTTATTATAATCTATTATATGCATGTATATATTATATAATTCATTCAATTGATAGAAAAGGTTTTGGAATCCGGACAGATAGACAGCTCCAGGTCCCGTGGCGATTTATTAGATTTTTTACGTACGTTATGGAGGGTTAAGTCTAAGTCCAGCTTTTGGGGACATGCCCACTCTCTCTTTCTGTCGATCATTTCAAATTCAAATGGAGTGATAATCATTTTTTTAGGCCCGCGGGACCCCCAGCACCCTTTTAATTTATACTAAGGTGAGGGGTGAAGCTTTCATAAAAAACGACACTGTACAAAAGCCCCTGTTTTTTTTTTTTGCACCCGTTTTTTTTAAATAACCCTTTCTTTAGTGTCCGCTGTCCTGGTTCAAAGACAGGGTGGGCAAAGGGCAGATGTATAAAAAAAAACTCACCGGGTCGTTAGCCCATCGTCCAGGATCCCGTTTTTTTTTTCTTGATCATTCATAGCTTCTTTTATTTGTATCCTGATCAAAAAAAGAGATCCGTTGGTTGGAGAGATCTCATTTGGCCTCTAAATATTTTATTTTAATTAATAAAGACCCAAACAAATGCAATTCTGAGTCTTATGGATTGCTGTTGAAACTCGGGATCCCTTGTTTTTTTTTTTTTTTTTTCTAAGCAAATTTACCAAAAATCGTATTTCATCTTTTTTCATTCACTTCAATTTCAATTTCACATTTGACATCTTTAATAGTTTTTGAGATAATTGCCACTCACTCTTAAAACCTCAACATTTAATTTTAAAGAGCATTTAAGGTATGTTTAACCCTAAATGTGCCCCACTTATCTTGATGAAGATGACAAGTTCTAATAATTAAACGAACACTATAGATTTGGTCATATAAGATGTCATCTCATAGCTAAAAAGTCAGAAATCATCTTTTCCCAATGATATATATATTAGGGCTACTTTAAAGTTTAAAATTGAAATTTTATTTCGAGTTTTCGTTAGTATCTGTTTGTATTTAAAATTTCAGCTGAGAAAAACTGAAACTTTGTCTAAAAATTGTGAGAAGAGGAAAAAAATTAAGACCGACTTTCTTATAAAAGCTAAATCTTACCTTTTGGCCTTTGCCATTCTTTTGGGGAATGAATTTGGGCTCAAAATAATTAGTACTTATTTATCCTAGTTTTATATATAAAAAAAAATTTGAATTCGATATCATCAATGATTAAGAGAGAAAAAAATTTTTCCCTTCTTTTATTAAGATTTTCAAATAGTTTCTCTATGAAGGCGACTCGTCTTTGTCCATTGGAATGTTCACTAAATAGTACTATTAACGAAGAGTTGTGACTGAATTTGATTGGATGGAGTCAGAAAAATAAACAAGATTTATTTTATTCAACCTTTGCCTTTGCTGTGAGGACTCTACAAATGCTCAGTGTGTTGTTGCTTAAAAAATATACATATTGCCTCTGAAAATGGCTTAGAGCTCGGATCGAAATGTCACTCGTGAAGGCAACGAATAAAAAGTAAAATTGGCGATACTTTTTTTTTTGCTTTCCTTGAGTCGATCTCACAACTCTTGATAAAAATTTAGACTATTTATTTATTAATAAAATACTAGAACAATTTCTAATAGCCTTTAAAGTACACTTAATACTTTACTGATGAAATAAAATTTTCTCATTGGGGAATTATAAGAAATTATCATGGAATGTTTCATGTTTAACGATATTTATTTATTTAAAACTTTCATAAACTCGATAATCGTTGCATAAATAAAATTCTTTATCGTATAAATAATAAATTATGGTTTAAAATATGTGTATGTCTGGATAAAAGAGCAATCAATTTCACGAGTTTATATTCTCTCCCCCCCTCCCCCTCTTTCTCTCTCTTCGCTTGATTTTATTGTTTCGTTTTGGTTACGTTATGGAAAATAATGCGCGCAAAACTGGAGCTGCCTGGATGATATATAAAACGCAACGCGTACGCGTTTGCTTTTGTTTAACAAAATAACTGCCACATGCATTGTGCCTGTTTATTAATTATCATTTAGAGACGTTTTAGCAGCTCGATGAATGCAAGTGTCTTTCTTTGCATATAAATCGTCCTTGGGCCCTTTGTGTTTTTCATATACATTAAAAACTAATTCACATGTCAACGACTGGGGCCAGGGTTTTTTTTTTTAACCAAAAAAAAATTAACCCTTTGAGGTTACAAAACTTTTTTTTTTGCTTTTTGATTTCAAACCATAATGCTAATATGCAAAAAAAAAAAGGATTCATTGCGATCGGAATAAATTTTTAGCTCGTTAGTTTTGTATAAAAATGAACGGTCGTTGTGACCCCCTCCTCCCCCCTTTTTTTTCTATGAACATGAAACAATAGATTAGTAAATCGTTTTTTATTGAGTCATTTTTAAACATGTCATGTTTTTTAAATCTATCATTATGCTCGGCTAATAAAATTCCACCCCGTTTTTCGCGTGGGAGTTCAGGAGGTGAGTGAGTGAACGTCCATAAAACGAAGGCACAAAGGGCCATTTTTTTTCTCTCTTTTGTATATACAAAGTATTATAATGAAACCGCTAAAATCAATTTGAAACAAGGCGAGACGGAATAAGAATTTTTTTTATTTTTATTAAATACATATGTGCTTTATAATATGCAGTCAATGGACGGGAAAATGCGCGCTATAAATAATTTTTCGTGTGAGTTGTTCAAAAGTGTAAGTTTAGTAATTATAGTGAAAAGACAACACCATATTATCATCTCAACAAGTTAACTGCGTGATCGACAAATACGAGTTCTCCGAACTAAGACTTTCTTCTTTAGATGTCACTTTTCTCTTTTTCTTTTCCCAGCACGTCATGACCTTCGGACGTTTCTTGGATCTGATTTCGGAGTGCGAATATTTGTCGCGATAATGAATTAACAATTAAAACGAACCACAAACGGAGATGCTGGCTCGTTTTTCGATATTCGGTGCAGTGCACCTTAAAGAGAAGCTAATTTTAAATCTTGCTTTAATATAGAATTGTCGACGTTTTGACTGTCTCTTCCGATCTTCATCAGGACAATTTTATATAACATATTCTCGGCCTCTTCTAATGACTAATTAAGAAAATTTGTTTTATTATGCACTTTTGATAAATGATAAAGTCACGTGATGATCGTGACTCCACATTTAGTTTAGCTATTTCTTTTTTTATTGTTAGATGGAAATTTATTTCATACAATTAATTAGTGAATCTATTACCTAGGGTTAACCACTATTAATTAAGCACACACACACACACACACACACACACACATATTAACAAATTATACACGTTTTATCATGCAAAGAAGCAACTTTCTAATTTATAATATTTATTATCATTCTGATTTGTTTTGTTTTGTTATTACTATTCATTTTGTGTTTGTATTATTGTAATAAAAATAAATTAGAAATTCTTTTATAATCTTTGAGAAAATATCGAGTTCAAATTGAAGAGTAATTTAACGACACACACACCAACACACGAATACGATTTTTAAAACTTACCAAATGAAAGTGATGAACCTTTTGAATATTTTCCTTTTCAATTATAAAAATATTATTATTAATTAATATGTCTTATTGTTATGAAGGTGACCTGGTTCGTAGGCAGAATATTTTTTCGGTGGGGGGGTTTATAAAGACAAAATTTATATCCATATGGATAAAGATTATTAAATTTGGCTGCCTTAAGTTTTATTTGATAAAATATTAAAACAAAGTTGTTATCGAATAATAATAAAAATAAAATATGAAATCATTTGTAAAAAAAATTCTGAAACAATGGTTGCCAACCTTTTTGAATTCACGGACCAAATCAAATTTTATAATTTCGTGGGCCACCAACACAACCCTCCCCCTACACACACATTAAATAAGAAAGGGCATATCATTTTTCTTTTCGTTTTTCTCGGTCCCGAATGTCATTTAGATTCCGATTTTATTTATTTTAGTTGGTAGCCAATATTTAAATAGAACAAATAATTTGTTTAATTTTAGATTTAATTATATTCCAATTTGAAATAGCGTTGTTAAGTGTGATAATTGCTGTTGCTTGTTTATTTACAGATTCTTGGCTCCATTAAATTGAAACACCACCAAAATTTTCTCACAGACCATTAATTGACCATCGATTGACGATTGGTGTTCTAAAGAATATAAAATATTTTTTGAGAATTTCTAACAGCTTTTAAAATTTTATTTAACACCATATTTATATTTATATTTATATATATATATTTTTTTTTTTGAGATTTCGGGGGTGGGGGATAGGTTTAACTTCCATAAATATCCACCCCTGTATGCCAACTCCCTCTGAAAAACCAATTTCCAAAATAGACCTCCCATCGGTAGTTGTAGAACGAAGCGAGAAATATTCTAAAAGAATTCTAAATTAATTGATTGCGTTCCTCTTAAAAAAAAATGTTTTATGATAGAGATGATTTTAGAATTTTCAATATAAATATTTATACTCTTATTAATTAACGAAATAAATTTTTTGCATTACAAATTTCAATAAGATAATTTATCATTTTTTTTCATACTTACGTATATAGTATATAAATAAAATGGTTTCCTTGGTCCGCGTGAGTAGAAGTCATTTATGAGTCTAGCATCATAAATTTCTTGTGTAAACGTGAGTGTGGCCATCGCGCATGATTTTATTAGTAAGGTGTACTATTGGAAGGTAGTAGTATATTCTAACTAAAGCGAAGTCTTGGGTTCTTTCCCAGGCTAGAACACTAAAGAAAAATCTTGTGTGTGTGTGTGTTTTGCTTAATAGGGACAGAAAAAAAAGACAGAGGCTCTAGATACACTTACGAATCAAGTAAGTGCCAGATAAGATCAATCTAAATGGCCACTCATTTCGGTAAGCCGCAATGAATGGCAGATCAGTATCAGGATTTGCACGCATTTTCACAGCGGAAAACCTCAGTCACCGCCCCTGACATCACTATGCGGATGTAAAGGATAGCCACAGACATAGACTTTCATTCACCTTTTGCTTTATATATATTAACCATTCTATTAATTTTCTTTTCTTCTTTTATTAACATTAAATATACCGTTATCAGTTTTCTGAATCAATTTTTAATTCTTTTTACCTATATTTATTAGTAATTTGATTTATTTTAAAAATAATCGATTTATTTTTCTTTGCAAAATTTTTGAATGCGTTGAATTAAAATTTTTTGTTTCATTAATATTTGAATATAATAATACATATACATAGTATAGTATAATATAGTTTTATGAACATTTAAAATGGCCTTTTACATTCATTGAAAAAACGCATATCTATATAATATTAAATGCTTGTCATGACAGGCTTCTCAATTTCTTTGACGTTGCAATCATAGGCTGCGAGTTTAACATTTATTTCTCAAAGTGAGGTTAGGTTAACTAATAAAAAGAGGAAAAATATATCGACGATCTACTGGTATATAAATAATTGCAAATTCACTCAAATAAATTTAAAATTTACTTAACAAAGGATTATAGAAGAAATTATTGAGATAAATTTAAAGTAGAAAGAAGGGAGTTGTTGCTGTGTTGTAATTATAATAGAGGAAAGGCAGGTTCAGCAAAAGGCAGCCTTAAGATGCTCAATAAAAGATCCAAATTGGGACGTTTCGAACGAGGTTTACTTGTTTATCTTTAGTTCAATTTAATCGTTGTGTTTATGCCCAAAGATGGTCAGCATGGAATGCATATATATATATATATATATAATATATAAGCGACAATGATGCTGTCTCATTAGTTTATGAGTGATATATTTATTTACGTTGACTCTAAAACACAAAGAAATAAGCGAAACAATTCAATAAAAAGTGCCCGCGCAATTTGATTTTCTCGGCGTCATTTGTTAATAACGAAACTATTTTCTTACAGGAATCTATAATGGGTAGTATTTTATCCTTGTTCAGAACGATCATGTAATTTTTTGACCAGTAAACCTTACGGTTGCTCGTGTCAGACGCGTACAAAATTGCTAACAAGGGGAGTTAATTATTATTTTTTAGAAGACCTTTTTGACCAGACATCTCTCTTTTTTACTTTCCTTTATCTTATCTGAAAGGTTGTATATGAAAGTTGGGGATTCATTATTATTATTATTTTAATTAAGAATAAAACGTATCACCCCGAGGGTAAAAAAAATTGGTTTTGTTCTCTGCTGTTTTCCTCTTTGTATAACTTGGGGGATTGAAATATAATTTTACATATGTTTTGAATAAGCTTTTAATCAGAATACATATAAGAATATTTTCATTAACGTTACTATTTATTTATACCAATTGCTATCCAAGAGGTTTAAATCAATTGGTAATACGTATTGGCTGATGATCCGAACCCTTTGGCTTTGATATTCTCAACATGAACGCCTCTAGGCCACCGACGAGGGCTTAGGACAATATCTACTTTTGGCAACAATCGGCACAATGGACTTCTATTGAATTTATAATCTAAAAACCCTTTCCCTTGGTGCAGAGGTAGAGCTCACGTACCAAAGGTCAGTGGTTCGCTTCCCGTCCTGAGCGACAAAAATTTATTTCTATTATATTGGCTACCAATT
>JAAAKE020132970.1:0-14191 GCA_010014785.2 Anisolabis maritima | reverse complement strand
AATATAAAGCAAGATTTTTTAAATCAACATATTATTAAAAGATAAGGGTTGTCTTATATTTGGATCTTTAAATTTCCATACTGATCGGATCAGCTATTAAAATAAATGATTTAATATTAAAAAGGTCTATAAATTTTTATATATAGTAATACTTGTATTTTTTATTTTTGTATTCTTTAAAAATTTCTAAAATTATTTTAATGTTTTCTTTCAAAAAATTATATGTCACCCTGTAACCACGATCTAAAAGATATGATATTGTCGATGTTTTCGACTCGTCTTATAATCAGGGTCGTCTTATATTTGAGTTAATACAGTACATTAACTTTATATATCTAACTGTTAGTTGATAAAGTTAAAAATCAAACAATTTTCATTTGATTTCAATTGGCATGAAATTTTTTTATGAGGTTATTAAAGTGGTTTGCAAGTATTGAGTGAAATTTCACCTTTAATTATTTATTTTGTAGATTTCATATGCAAAATGAATTAAAACAAATATTTATTTTTAATTTCCCAATGCACAGGTTTTGAAAACTCATATCACTCCCTCTCTCCCACTTTTTTAATTAAAATCTACTTTAATTTTTTCCATATCTTGTTAATTGGAGGAGACATTATTTTCTGAAATTCACTCAATTCTCTTTTACAAAGGTTTCAATGTCTATCTCTCTCTCTAACAAATTTTTCCAAATAAATTTTTTATTTCTCCTGTTTTTAAAATTAATTTAATTAAAATTTGGCAATATTTTATAATTAAAGAGGGCTTTTATTTGTTCACTTTGATCAACAAACATATAGCCGGTGGTTTATTTAATCTATTGGAAAATGTCTGTCATGTTCCTAGAATTATAGATGGGGTTTATTATAAAAAATAAATGTACACTCAATGGCTCAATGATGGCCGCTACATAAGCCTCCTTTCTTCCTGTCTCAATCTGCTTATGCAGACAAAATACATACTTCTTGCTTCGTTCCATAAAAAGAATAGTTTATTGTGAAATATCCTCGATCAACTTTTCCCAAATGAGTTTTTAGTTTTTCTCGAGGCACAAAATTTTTCAATTTTTTAAATAATACACAATTACTCCTGTCCCTTAGAGCTGAGGGGAAGCTCTTGCTCTTCAAGATCTAAGGCGTTACATCCGATAAAATCCATTTAAATTATTAATTAATTTGACGGATCGTCACATGATGGTGAAAAAAAATAAATAAAAAATAAAATAAAGAAATAAAAAACAACCCATCAACTCTTGAGAAATCAAATAGATTTTTTTTTCTTTTCTAATAATGTTGGCAACTGTCCTAGTTCCATCAGCTCGAATTAATATTAAAGAAAGTTTTCGATAGGAAACAAGTTTTAGAAAATTTTATTTATCAACATGTGTATATCTAGAGATTCTTGGGTTAAAAAATTTGCAACACTCTTGAATTGGTTAGCGTGAAGTGTTTGCTTCTCTCTCGTCTATCATATATCTATTATTTTCAATATCTACTTCAAATTTTGAGATTAGTCTTTTAAGATAAAGATAAAGCAAAACGAAATTTTTTAATCTAATAATTTTTTTTATTATTTTAATTTTTTGAGATTAAAAATTTATAATTCACACTTTTTCTAGAATTTTCTCAAGGTGCTTCGATTAAATGAGTAAAAAAATTGTTCCTTTGTTTCGAAATTTCTTGTCTTCTTTGCCTCAACTCCCCTTTTTTTAAAAAAATCTTTTTATAAAAATAAATAAATATAAATATAAAACCACTTATCTTTTAGAGATTCAGTCAGGTGCTGAAATAAAATATCAAAAGGATAAAGAAATGAAAAGAATATTATTATAATAATATTTTTAAACAGATTTTATTTGGTGGTCAAATATAAACAATGGAGGATGATCCGGTACAGGGAGTATAACATCGAGACATTAGAGCAGATGAGAACCAATAGAAATGTACGAGTGATTGGTTGCTGCTGCTGCTGTTGCGGGGATGCTGTTGTGGTAGTAGTTGTTATAGTTGATGGTGGTGACAGTGTGAGTGACGGTGACAGTGACGGTGTTGATGTAGATGTAGCCGGCAGCTGCAAGAGAGAGGAGATGGGCTGCGGCCTCCCGGAAGCCGCGCCATCGACCGGTCAGACCTCCGAGAGCGCCTCGTGGTCAAATTGTGTAATGTCGAAGTAGCAAGGTGATCGCTGTTGTGCAGTATTCTCTGCGTCTGGGATCAACTCCTCGGAGGGTAGCACACCTGCCGTGCGCATCTCATCACGCACCTGCAACATTACATTTTAAGAAAAATGTTAGCTTATCTAACTCCAAAATACCCTTTTAAGTTGATTACTTTAATTTAATAAATGGGCCGGTTAGTAACGTATTCAATCCTGAGATCAAGTTGACTCATGTACAAATCCAGTTTACCAAATATATTATCCATTTTTCTCAGGCACGTAAATTTTCTGGCTATGAATATGTCCCTTGATTCTATCATTATTGGCTAATGGCGTAAGGAAGGGGGTGCTGAGGGGATTCAAACTCTTTCTCCATTGATTTTCAATAAATCTTCATAAATTAAACATTTTAATTATTCTTACACATTTTATAAGTTAATGTGCTTTAATTAAAAAATCTGGGGTGACGAAGAACACATCACACAACTTTCTCTTATCTGCTTCTGCTAGAGAAAGTAATGTGATGTGATGTCAGAATCACTCTGTAACTTAAACTGAGAGAGAGTGCTTGCCAATTATTAAATGTATGCACAAACCTTGCTGGACTAACCTGACAGAGATTCAGATAGAATTGTTGTTTTGTAAAAAAATATTCACAATAAATTGAAGAAGGGAAATAAAATTTCGAAACGTCTGGAGATAAATGCAATATTGTGTTTCTCTAAAATAATATCCTGACTGAGACTCCTATATCGCTATCAAATTATTTTCACAACTTGATGGTCATCGATAATTTTTCCATTTTGCCGGGCTACAATGAGGAAAAGATTGAGTCAACTATATTAAAACATGAGATGTGATTGAGCCTTGAGTATTCTTAATTATCATAAATTAAACATTTTGTTTCTAAATTAATTATAAGGCTCCAAAGCTGTCGAAGATCGCTAATAACAATAAAATTATTTATAAATAAATCACTTCTCTTATGTTGTTTTACGCCTAAGGATTTAATTTAATTTCTTATTACTTTTCTCTTTCAGGTTTTGCAAGTTGAAACACGTCTTGGCCCCGGTTGGTGTGCTGCCTTAGCTCAATTGCTAGGCGAGGCCGTCCTTTAGTTTTGAAAGAGAGGCCTTCCCATTCACATCAGGTCTGCGGCGCCTCCTTCCAGATTTTTCACAATTCTTATAATTTTGTAGGTATATATTTATTTTTTACTTATATTTGTTCATCTTAAGCCAATAAATAATAATTCTGAAGACATCGCCATATCATTGCTGATGAAATGATAATTAATAAAGTGAATGAAAGCTTTTTGGAATAAAGGTTTTATAGATATAGAAAAATGAAATTCAATCGGGAGTGACAGATCTTTGTGGCCTGACCACCAAAGTTTTCCTAAAAAATGACTTAGCTTTGCTCTGTATCCACAATTGATGTTAATTTTATTTAAATAGTTTTTAGTTTGTTTGGTGGGAATCGAACCTATCAACCTTAGAAGCGACAAGCTAAGCTAATTTTTCTTATTACGATATAAATATCTAAAAAAAAAGCATTAATCATTTCTTTTTATAAATATTTATAATGGTAATATTTTTTTAACGAGAATATTTTTTAATTTTTTTTTTCTTTGATATTTTTAAAATAGAAATTTTCTTTCGACATTCTTTTGTTATCTTTTGATAAGAGAGAGAGAGAGATCCTATAGATGTTCTCTTTTGCAGATTCGAGTCTCTCCAGTGTAATTGGGATTTGCAATAGAGCTGAGCTGAGGGGGAAGGCATCCAATGACCTTGTAAGGTAAATATTTTATACTCTAGTAATATTTATACAGATAATAATATAAAAATTAGTTATCTGCTCTTAATTTTTTTTTTTTACAGAACTTAAGAATTTCGAGACATGACAAAGGTAATTTTTCCATGGTGCAAGAATATAAAAGGGGTTAGGCTAGGTTGATTAGCTTTCTTAGGATTTTGTTTACTTTTTCAGCTGACTCCAATTTGGATTAATTTTTTTTTTATTTCAATTAATAAATAAATAATTAATTATTAATTTTTTTTTTAAATAAATAATTTTCATAAATTCTCCTAACGAATAAAATAAAAAAATATTTTTGAAATTTTAATTTCTTAATTCAATTTTCTTTTTAAAATTTCTAAAAAAATTTTGTCTAAAAATCTAATATAATTTTTTTTCTAGAAATTGCTAAAATTTTTCCAAATTTTAATAAAAATAAGATTAGAATTCCTTCCCATGAATCACGTATCGATCGTTTAGAGAGAGAGAGAGAGCCTCCCTCACCCGCCGAAGGGTTTATCATCAACTTGGTACCCAGGATTTAAAGTATGATTTATAAACGAATTCAAATTAAAATGTATTCACTTTTCGATATTTAATTGGCAAATTCATTTTCACACCCTAATTGTAGTTTAATAAATTAAATTTAGAGGGAGGAGGATGCACCATGGCAACGAGAGGAATTTTTATTTTTGAACCTTCAGCTTCTCTCCCTGATTTATATAGTGGAGAAAACAACAGGAATATCTTTCATTTTAAGCCTCTGTTGGAGATGAATTGTTCTTAGTTTCAGATGCCCAAAAATCTTTAGCTAGTTCGTTTTGTTGTTTTTTAATTTAAGATCCGACAGAGAGCTAATACGAAAGATATTCGTTCTGTTTTATTCCATAAACGATTCATAAGGAGATGCGGCCAGATCTGATTGAGAGATTGAGGTCCAGGTTCTCAAGTGTTTTGTGCTTTGGCGTTTGCGCAAAGTCGTCTTTTGATGGCGTATTCGGGAGTCAGATATGTTTTTGTATCTTTGAGGGTAGGTTTGAGGTGGCTCTATGAGTAAACGATTCAAGGAAGGGTTGTTGTTTTTTCCCAGGGATAGCCTGGATGTATTTATAAATGACATTCCCTTAAAGCCAGGGATCAACTCGAGGGCCTCGCGATCTGATGGTGAGGACCGGGTAACACAATTTGAATATATGTTCGTATTTTTATTTAGGATCTCTTTCAGGCAGCCCCTGTTCTTGTTTACTCATATTCCAAAAAACCAATTTCATATAATTTGTTCAGACTTACCACCTTACGATATTTTGGTTTATAAGAGTATATCTAACATAAAGAGAAAATTTTTGCATATAAGTTTAATAGTGTATCACTCGCCTATCATCATCTACTCAAAGAATTTTGTCATAAAATTTGTATTCTATATTTTTGTATTGAAAAGACTAAATTCCAAAAAAAAAATCTGGAAGACTAAGAGCACAACTCGCAACTTTCTTTTGCCTTCTTAAGAAAGAGAAAGCAATGTGATGTTCTGCCACACCATTTTTTCTTTATGGTAGTGTACCAGCGATATAAATATTGGTTCCGGCAATTTTTCCATTTCAATTTTAGGCAATCCGAAGGCAATATTAATAAATATAAAAAAAAAATTAAATTGGTAACTAAATCTTCTATGTTATCAAAGAGAATTAGAGAATTAGTATTATATTTATATTTTGTTGTCATGGCAAACCATTTCTCTTTACTAGAGGATTTTTAAAATCTCAAATTGAAAGTACCACAATATTGTGAGGTGGAAAATGATTAATATAAATTAAAGCTTATCTAATTTATTATATGTATAGGTAAATTAATCAAAATCTTTAGAGTGACTAATGATAAAATCACAAAAAACAGAAACGTACAAGAGTAGAGTGTACCTCAAAATATTTTGGGCAGATAACAATTAGTGCATTTCTAAAAATAATTGATATATGATATATGATATCATAGAGTTAGAGTGAATTTTCATAAACTAAAAAAGTACCTCAATAAAGTACTAGTATTTTTTGGCCAATTTTATTGAAAACGCTTGGTGGATACTAGCTTAAATATAAAATGTGAGCTTCGAACGTTTATTAAAAAAATGCCCACAAAATCCTATTAAAAAAAATATATAGAGAATATAAAATTCCCCAATGAGTACAACAATTTTCAATATAAGATTTTTATTTTTTAATCTTTTATAACTTACCATTTCTCTATTTATATATGTTAGAGAGCAACTGACAGAGCAATTGACAGCAACAGCGCTTTTAAGATCAAGGCGCCGAAACGTTAAAATAAATTAAAAAATTTTTCAGAATAAGTTCCCCTTTATTTCTTATTATTCGCAGATTCAGTCTGATATTTAAACAATTGAGATAGAGATAGGCGGAAATGCCCAAGGCCCACCTTCGTTTGTGTGCGATAGTATGTATGTGTGATATTTACACAATGAAAAAGTAAATTCAATTTTCTTTTTCATTTATTAACAAATATTTTAAAATTTATAAATGAATTTAAAAAATATTCATTTTAAAATATAATAACTAGTTAAACAAGATGAGTAAAAATTATGATATATATTTTAACTAGATTAGCATATATGGGTCCATAAAACCAATATTTATTTTATACTAATGCAAAATAAAATATACATAAATAATGAATTGAATCCGTGCTCATTGTGTAACTATTTTTTTTTTATGGGATTTTGTGAAGGTTTTTGTTTTGCTTTTTGAGAAAAAACTATCGAGATTATTAAAAATTATTTTATTAGATTACAGAATTTTATTTGTTTTTTGATTTTAATGGATTGATAAGCAAAAAGGTCACCCACTACTTCCATGGAGACTAATTTAAACGCATAGTCTAAACCTGTAACATTATGCTGCCCCTCTTCAAACAATCTCTAATACAATCTTCTATGAAACAAACAAGATAATTGTGTTCCAAGTCAAGGTATAGTTATCTAAATATAATTAATGGAACTTTGCTGAAATTAGATTCAATATTCAATTTAAAGGTAAGAAATAAAATTTTTTATTTATCTTTATAAACTTCAACAAAAAACGGAGAAAAATAAATAATTATTACGGATAAGCTAACGAGTAGAAAATCTTTTCAAATAAGAGCTTATAATTAATTCATCTTTTTTTTTGTTTTTGTGAAACGGTTGACTCTCCAATTTTCAATTATATCAATTAATTAGAAAACTTTAATAAAAAAAAAGCCAAAATATTTATTTAGAAGTTTCTCCAACTTTAATAAATCATCATCAACTAAATTAAAAATTAAACATGCTTTGCTTCAAGTTTACTTCAATAAAGAATCGATTTTTTTTTTTTTTTTTTTTTTTTTTGTAATGTTGAATATTTGGAAAAAAAATTTTTTTTCCTAATAAACTTTTTTGCGTATTTGTTTTATTCTTGTTGAATATAGAATTGGCATTTAATTTGTCATTTAATAATTAACAAAGAATTCTTCAAAAAATTCTTCTAGCAAATTCTTTTCCTTCACGTCTCACCTAAGGAGGAAAGCAGTTGAAACTTTGATATACAGTAAATTCTTGCCGAGCGCGGATTTGCAGAACGCGATTTCACACATACCCGTATTCTTAATTTGTCCAAAGTTAGAACTTCATTCATACAATCCGTCGACCGCATTGTCATAGTATACTTTTACAAGAGACTCTCTTAACTACAACAGTTTAGGTTTGTTCAAATTATACATCCATTCTTAATTTGAACTATTTCTGACACATTTTTTCCATAGAAAGTTAACTTTGAGGAATGCAATATTGCAGTGCGCGCAATGTATTAATAAAGTAACCCTCTCATCATACCAAATTGTCCGTTTTATTTCCCTCCACTAATTCTTCCTTCAAAATATCTATTTCTAATCAAAAGTCAAGAGTTTTCGGAATTCAGAAAGCTATGAGAAAGGATAAAATACCAAGAGAGTTGAAGTGTCGTTGTGATTAATTGAAGAAGTTATGGAAGTTTTCACAATTTATGAGAAAATGACCGGCTGGGTTGAAGTTAAATAACTATTCTTACATCAATTTCCACCACCCTAATATATGGAAATTGTCATAATTGAGGATGGATCCTTTCAAGGGCAGTGAGTAACTTACTCTATGTGAAGAGTAAATTTGTAAAAAGCTTTAACCCCCCCCCCCCCCAGGAACAAAGCTCTCCAGTTGGCTGAAATGGTAGAAATCCATGAATGAAATTGACGCTTGAGGCATTATTTTTTAAAGTCTTTTTCAGCATCTGAAACCTTTTAGATTCCTGACTCTTTATTAAATTTTATTTAAAGAAAAAAAAATCCGAGCCGTAAACTTCCGCGCTGGTATCTTCAATAGAACAATTCAATTGAAATATTAAATAAAAAAAAAAAAAAAATTATTTATGAGTATAAAATTTCTCTAAAAGAGGAGATGGACTGGTCACTTCTCACCTGGATCATAATATTAATATTATTAAGGAATTAAAAGGAATTGTAAATTAAATTCTAACGTTTATTTTATTAAATTAAACGATCATAAATTTTTTGCTCGCCTGTCTTTATTCATAATTAAAATAAAAAAGAATGAAGCTATAAATTATTTTTTCAATGAAGTAGGAATTATTTAATCACGACATTATCATTATTAAAATTAATTACAAAATTAAAAGCGGGGGCCAGACCGATAGGTGGGCCCTCCTAAAGGGGAGATTTTCAACAAGAGATGGAGCTTAAAGACCCCAAAGACCGAAGCAATTATATTTAATATCAATTTAGCAAATAAATTTCTGTAAGTGTATTATTTCCGATATAATCTAAAATGATATTAATATTCAATAAGAAGTGGGTTGCTTTCCAATATATTAATTTGATCCTTTAAAATCTTTTTGCAATATTTAAGGCTCTAAAAAAAAAACTGAAATTCAACATTTTGTATAAGATTTAAAAATTTAAATAAAATATCCGCTCAAAGGACATTCATATATGTATTATATCTTATAACAAAAGAATTGCGCCCGCAAAAAATTCGATGTCGAGAATTTCTACGGAAATAAGGTCCTCTGAAACTGAAAAAATTAGTCTCGCAAAATGGTCTATCTGAGTATGTAAACAAAAGAAAGAAAAATCTGTTTACACCCTAAGCTTATATGATATATCCTCTTAAGACAAAGTTCATGAATTTTTTTTAGCGGAATATCAAAAAAAATTTTTTTCTGAGATTATAATTTGTCTTTTGCATTTAAGTTATATAATTTTCTGAGGAAAATTTTTTGTTTGAACTTTATAATTTTATTGCCCATTATTTTTCCCTTCATATCAGATATCCTAGGTATTAATTTTTTCATTTGCATTCATTTTGCCTTTTTAAATTTATTTTAGCTATTTCGCAACTCATTCAACTACATTTGAAAGCAATGAGTATAATAGTCCCATGAACCTTCCACCACGCGATTATTGATTTATTTTAATCAGCTGCACCTGATTATTAAGAAAAATGTATTATCAATATGATTTTTTTTTCTTAACATTTATTTTATAGAAAAAGTAATTACCCCACACTTTTATAACAATAATACTTCTTTTTACACAAGTGAAAAATATTAATAATAAATAAAAATATGGAATTAATTTCCTCTTCTGCCATTTTAAGCTGATTTATATGCCTATATATAAAAGGAATATATATATATAAGAGGAATGCAACATAAGATGGAAAACCCCTGTCACATTCACTCCACAGCTCAACCAACAGAACATCAAACAATTGAATCTCTCCACATCAGAGATGACAGTCTCATATTAAACGATAAAGGTATGTCATCCGAGACTTACAAATTAGACATGTTTGAGCTCTCTTCTCTCTTCTCTCTCTTTCTCATTCTAAACTGTACATTTGTATGAATGTCAAGAAAAAGAATTAACAAATTTTTTTTTATAATAAAATGAATTTGAATATTAAAATGTGAGAGGGGATATAATCACAATCGATTATGCTTATTTCTAAACAGCATAATAAATTATACATATCCTATACGAATGTAATATTACAAACATAATTAATTACATTCCCGAAAAAATATGCCACAGCCGAGGATTAAACCCAAGTCTTCGACTGCTCCGGAGTCACTCATTAATAAATTATTATTCAAATAATTAGAAGTAGTATCTTAATTTAAACTGAATTTTATTAATTAAATTTGGAATGACTTTTGAAGGTATATAAAATATATAATGGAGATGGCAGACAAGCAGAACCATCGAGAGCCTATCCAGGCCTCGGGGTTGAACCGATTAACGTTTAGGTTAAAGTGTTCGGCTGCCAAAAAAATTTTTGTTTTAAGTATTTTATGTTCAAACAACTTATTTTGTAGCCTCTCAAATTCTCAATTTTTTTCATTACATCTGAAGAAAACTTCGTCCAATTCTTTCCTGACGCCTCCCCACCCCAATTTTTCCTTCCCAGATTTTTGCTTGCATGCTGCTATCTGTTGAATTCTCCGTTTTCACCGCCCCTCTCCTTTTCTGAGCTTTACCCAATTTTTTTTCCGTTCACGTTCAATATGTGATCCGTTTTCCCGAAAGAACAGTCTTTTTGAACTAAGTACAATTGTAAATTTTTTTACTCTCAAGTGATCCATCTGAATCCTCAAATTTCGACCTCTTTCTACGGGAAAAATAATAGTTATATAAATAAATACAACGCAATGCGGAAGAATATATTTCATTGATTTAGTATTTTTTTTTTTAATTAAACAATTTCAAATAGAAATAAATTCCAAATTATCTATGTAACTATTTATATCAAAAGAATTTATTATATTAATACGAATATTTTTGCACGATTATATTAAACCTTCAGCCCATAATCATAACAAACTAAATTAGCGTCATCGAGATGGAAACATTGCTTAGTGGTGCATCCTCGTTTCGAATTTGCATGATTTTCAATGTTTTGATTTTAATTCGCCTCACTATGGATATTCACGCTTGCACACACGCCCTGGGTGATCTCTACGACCCATAAACGTCACATTAACCGCCCCGGATAGATAAACACTCATAATTAAACACATAAACGGCAAACAACCATATTTTTGTCCTGTGAATGGCCGAGATTGCAGTTTTAACTAGAAAAATTAATGATATTGCCCATTATAAACTAATTTAAAAAAAAAAATTTTTTTCAGATTCCTATATATCTTATCCTTATTTGTTTGTTTGGTAAATTATTTTTTTTATCTCTCAGCTTATTATAATAGGATAGCACTGATTAAAAAAATTTAATATATAACGGTTACACTAAAAAACTTTTTTGAAATTATTTTTAAATATGCATAAAGAAGAATTTTTTTTCTTTTATTAAGGATTAGGAATATAAAAAAGAATTAAATTATAAATCTATATTATAAGGAAAATATTTTAATGGATGTCTTTTTTTTAAAAATATTTTAGGCATCTCAGCCCATTTAGATAGACTCCAACCTCATTTATTTATACAATATTATTATTATTGATAGCCAATATAATATAAATAAATTTTTATTGCTCAGGACGGAAATAATTTTTTTTCTTTGAAATTAAGTGAAGAGGAGTCAGTCAAAGGTTATAAATAAAAATTTTTCATTCTTTAGAAGGCCCATCTTCACTTTAATTAAAATAATGAATGATGTTCAAGACATGAAATGAATATTTATATTTATTTTTGTCTATTCCATTCTGAAACTTAAACGTATAAATTTTATATAAATTTTCGAGGATCACTCTTTAAATTAGTTATAAACTTAATCCAAAAGAAGGGGAATCTTTTTTTTTAATGAAAGGCATTATTCATTTTTGGAAAGAATGGAAAGGTTGCACTAATCTTTGAATCACTAATTACTAAGTAAAAAATGCTAATTTACTATACATCATAATACCCTCCACCTATTATTAACGCAAAATTAAAAAATTATAATGATAATAAATAAGTTTTGTTATTGAAATGAAAATTTCAAAATTTATTAAGTTAGAAAAAACGAACAAAGGAATAAAGATAAATAAGGTCGCAGGTCCCACACTTGCACGAGTCCATCCGTTTGTCTTGCCTATTTTATTGTGGTTTTCCAAAAATCTAAAAATAAAATTTTTCTTTTAATATTAAAATAATATGGAAGCGATAGTTTATTCTTATTATATAAAAAATACAATAGCTAATAATTCCATATAGAATTTCACATTAAAATGTCAATATCATATTTTATCTTTCTTCTATCTTGAATACTTAAATCCTTTAAATAAATAATATAGGAAAAATTTGAAATCTTGTCATAAAATTCTGATAAAGTATCAAACATATCATAAATGTTAAAATTATATCCGTATATATGATAATAATAAAATTAATGGGAGAAAAGATGAAAAACTCAACAAGAACAAATATAAATGTTTCGAGGGCTCTTTTCGCCTTAATAATAAATAAGATTTGACACTTTGCATATTGATTAGAAGGAGATAGAGAAAAAAAGGAAGGATCATTTCCATCAAATATTTGACTTTTAGTTGAAAAGAGGCAAAGATTTGCATATATCATCTATATGTAAAGCATTAGAGCCATAAAGATAAAGAATAAAGATTAGATGTTATAATCTTAACATGAATCAAAATTTCCCAGATAAGAGAAAATGATATTTTAAATGGATGAAAGAAAAGTAATATGAAGAAGGAAAAAAGTTTTCCTAATATGGCAAAGTACGTATTAGTCATGAATATCTAGGGATAGTAACTTTTTTTATAACAGAAAGTCACTTGTTAAATTTAATCCTAAAATTTTAAAACTTCAATTGCTCTTAGTATATGAATTAGCGACCAGTTATTTGAGCTAAGAACACACAGTGACTCCTTTGGCAATCTCAAAATTTCATATGGCCTTTTCCAAACTCCAGTATTCCCCGGAACATTTAACGCTGGAATTGATTCATTCAATCTATCTGCAAATCAATTAGTATAAGCCTAAAAAGTAGACTACCGAAAGTAAGATCTGTCTCTTTGGTTGCTTATCTATAAATCGCAGGGGATTTTGATGAAATAACTAAAAATTTGGAAATTATCTCCGAATTTTCACCAACTAACATACTTCTGCCAAAAAAATGAACTTTTTATTTGACCTTGCAATGTAGGGGAGTCGCTAGATACTGGATTTTTGGATTAAACATATCATGTTGCTCACACTTCATTTTGACTTTCCTTTTTCTATATATGTAATGTATTTATCTATTATTATATATGAGCTAATCTTGTATATATATATATAGGTATTTTATAATAATATTATAATTATTTGATAATGACGTTGTCAGATGAGTGGAATGGAAAGAATAAACAAGCGATGGTGGTGTAATGGTCAGCATAGTTGCCTTCCAAGCAGTTGATCCGGGTTCGATTCCCGGCCATCGCATTTTTTTAAAAATTAATTCTCAATTTTTTCTTACAAGGGGATACTATATCAAATACTTAGAGAATCGGGATTGATGATTCTAGAAGTAAAAAAAAAAAAAAAATATTGTGCTAAACGTACAACTTTCTCTTACCTAAAGAAAGGCTAGCTGAGTGATGAGCTCTCACACCAAATTGTGTGTGTGTATGTGTGTATGTGAGATTTCCCAAAAACGAGAAAATGTTGATGCTGAAATTTTATATTTAATATATAATATAGGTACCCTCGTCGGATGCACCTCGAAGAACGGATACTAGTACTGCTGATGTACATTTTTTGTTTTTTTCTCAAAAGCTGTAACAATTTTGATTAAAATTCATAAAACAATTACTTTTTAGATGATTTGAAATGTATTAACTCTTATCCATTCCACCCCCAATTGTTTGGGGCCCACTACTCTTGTAGGTTTTTAAGTTTTTTGTGATTTTCTCTTAAAATAAAATACTCTAACGATATTGATTAAATTGGCTGTACATTGAACCTTACTTAAGAGACCCGACGCAAAAAATCTGACGTGACAGCACATCACTCAGCCTTTCTTACCTGAAATAATTGATGTGCTTTTAGTCACACCTAATTTTTTATTTTTTAGAAGAGATATTAATAAACTAGCTGCGCAAACCGCCAATAACGGGTCATATGATTTTAAATATTTTAATTATTTTTTTAACTAATTTATTTCCAATTAATGTTTATCAGACTCGCTGGGGATTCACATTCCTTGTCTTTAAAGT
>JAAAKE020132959.1:0-14194 GCA_010014785.2 Anisolabis maritima | reverse complement strand
GAACTATGAAGATAAAAGAGAAACGAGTATATACTTTTTTCTGTATTAGTTTAATACTCTCTCTCTACATATATTTTCTTTCTTAAGGTGTTTGAGTTCCAAGGCCTAACTACTCTCAACTCTTTATTTATTCCATTAATATATGAATGAATTTATAATTTTCCTAAATCAAGTACTAATATGAAATAAAATAAAAAAAAATCATGATCCAGAAAAAAATGTTTAATCAAAGACAAATATTCTTTATTTAAATTGAAAATATTGAATTAAAAAAAAAAAAAAAAAATGTTCAAGAGATTGCTTAAAAGTTTACTTCCTGAATGAAATTTTAGAAATTTTACCGTTTTCGTTTGAGAAAAAAAAATTATAAAAAAAAGATTTACTTTTTTTGTAATCATACAATTTGTCAAGTTATACTCTATATAATATTGCTTTAGTACTGGGTTCTTGGTGGAGGGGCAGGAGACAGCAACGTTGCCAGTATTGTCCTTTACTGACGGACAGTGTTCGTAGCCGTATTGTTTTAGTAAAAATCTTGCAACTGCCATAACACTGTGATTGGTCGGGGGACTGCCATCCCTTCGCCCTCCACTCCAATCCTCTAAAGCCGCATAATGAGAGGCGTAGGCTAACCTATGGAAATTAATAGGAGCTCAAATTGGTAACACGACACGTGTTACATGGAAATATCATAGCCATCTCATTATCAACCATCATCAACAGAAATTCATGTTTTGAGGCTAAAAATACTACTAATACTAAAAAATATTAAATACAATATTTTCTTCACAAAAGATTTGACTATATTCAACTGTAATCTGCGGATGTCAGTATGTAAGTACCCCTTTGATTAAGTTTTCTAATATTTCCTTGAGTTCCAAGGAATGGAAACAAAACTTAAATTACCAATTAATTTCTAAGTTCTTTTATTTATTTATTATTTTAATTACAGCCACTTTTGTTTTATATTACCAAACCATAAGTCAAACTTGAATTGACCATCATAATTCGTGTTCTTACAAAATTAATTTTGGCATTATTTCAACCCTCTGATTTCTAAGATACTGGGCCACCAAATTTTATGCCAATGTAAAAAATTATTTATGAAAAAAAACTAAATTAACTTTTAGTAGCTTGAATTAAAGATTTATATTTTTTTTTCGATTATACAGGAATTGAAAATCAAAGTCTGGCATTTGAACATTTTAAAGTAATAAAAATGAAATATGCACATATTGTATATATGCATAGCTTTGAAATGTTTTTGTTTCCATAAATAATTATTTTATTTTTAACGCTTAGGCGCTCATAAAAATAAAAAAAAAATGTTAGAATAATTTTCTTCGCCCTCATCTTACCATAACCAAAAAGTAATAAAAGAACCCTTCGTTCCTTGCTTCGCAGACAGGGATAGTGAAAAAAAAAAACAAGCGCTAAATAAATTTTACGTTTTAACGCCCTTTTCTAATTTATACATGCCACATAATTTTAAAACAAAAAAAAATTCATGTTTATTTTTACTCTATCTTACCAATATATTTAATACGTATATAGTATAGGAGAAGTATGGGGTAGATATTTAATCCCTCGAAGCATGGCTCGAATAAAATCGACCAGACTACTAACTAGTATGAATTTAATTTTTTTATTATTATTATTAAAATTCATGTATCAATTATTTTTTAACATTATCCGCCCCAAAAGTGTTTGGGACCCACTTTTCTCTTGTTACAATAGTTTTTAGGTTTTTTATTGATTGTTTTCGTGTAAACCAGTCGAACTTTCTGTGGATATAACAATTTAGATTAATCATTTTTCCCTTCAAAAAAGTATGGAGCCTTCAATTTGAGATTTTAAGAGTTCCATAAAATAGAAAGGAATTAGTTACCATAGTAACAAAATATATTTTTTAATCCTGTTGAAATAATGGACCAAAGGTCCAAGTTGTTCGATCCCCCAATCGTGAACGTTAAAATTTATTTATATTATATTGGCTACCAATTAATATAAATAAATAAGGACGGAGTCGAAATGGCCTCAAATGCCAAAAAAAAATTTCCATTTTTATTTTTTTAATATTAATAATAAATATTATTCTCAAGCTGAATATAGAATGAAAAAATTGTTATCTTTACTTCTGTTACTATCTGAAAGAAAAAATGTATACACAAAAAATCTGGTGTTACTGTACATCACATATTTCCTCTTGCCTAGACAGGTAAGAGAAAGTAGGATGATGTACTCTTTTCACACCAGATTTTTTAATATATTATTTCGGGAGATAATGTAACTAAAATTTTTTTATTGTATCTTTTTTATATATAATTTATGTATGGTAATTAGTAGATAAATAGACCGATTGATTATCAATCATTTTAGAAACGATTATTCAACCTGATGAGAATTTATTTTTACTCAAGCAAATTAATTTTTTTTTTGTCCTAATTATACCAATTCAATTGTGAGTCTTTTCGGCATTTCTCATCTGATATATATATATATAAATTATCTAGGTATATTTATTTATATAAATTGGTATCCAACAATTAAATGATATGAAAAGATAAAAAAAAAATTTCTTATTTAATTTAAATGACGAGCATTAAAGTCTCCACAAATTCAAAGCTTTTATTATTATATTGAAAATTTTCATTATTATATTTTAATCTTTTTCGGAAGGAACAAAAATATATAATTATTATAATTTGTATTTTTATATATCCATAAACCAATGTCATTAAATATAATAAGTATTAACGCAATTAAGAGAAATAAAAAAGAAATAAATAAATAACAAATAAACATTTATGAGTCAAAAGTCAAAATGGAAATTTTGTTGAAAGAAAGATAAAGTAAAAGGGAAGTGATAAATTAATAGTCACCAATAAAATATATTATTGACGTCTGACGTTGATAATAATTGTTAATTAAATAACTAACTGTTTCTTTAGCGCGTTGACTAATTAGTCAAAGAGGAGAGAGGGAACTAAACAATCTGGCCGGGTTCAAGCCAAGGTCAAATAAATTTGAATCAAATTTTTCTTAAAAAAAAAATTGTCTTGATTTCTTTTGGAGTTTACTAAAAAAACTTTATTAGTTGATTGAACATAATCAGGAAAATAGTTCAAAATTTTTAACAGGATTAAAAGTTAAAGTCTCTAAATAATCTGGTGTTTCTAAACCCACATCACACAACTTTCTCTTATCTAAGGAAAGAGTGATGTGAGGTCACACCAGATTTTTTGCGTCAGTCCCCTTAGGAAGCCGTTTAGGACCAATTTAATTTTGTTGGAGTAGTTTAAGAAACAGTGGTAACTTCCAGCGTTAACCCGAATAACGAAAGTCTCAATAAAATTGGCCACAAACAATAGAGGTAAAAGAAAGTTATGTGCGTTAAGCCACACTAGATTTTTTTTTATGCTCCTCCAAAGTTTTTAAAAAGTAAAAATTGAATTCATCCGCCTACGTCATGATTTTGCTTTATAAAAAATCTTGTTCAGTCATTTTTTAAGGTTAAAAAAAAAAAAAAAAGTAAAAAGAAATAAAAAAAATGCGAAAGAAAAATCTAAATGAACGAGTCTTTTTTTATGAACGAGACTCAATAAACTGTCGACTATTATTCAATCTTTACAAACTTCAGCTTACTAAATGAAATTGATAGAATCATTAGAAGATGGTGCTTCATCTCAATACCTAATTTTGTAAATAATAGGGGGTTATTTAAAAATCCTTCTTTCATATAGATTCCAGACTTTTAGAAAAATCTTGTAAATAGTCATGACTCGATTATATGGGTCTGAGAATTCACAATTTACCCTTCTTGTCTTCAAAAATCTCTCTTTTTGTAAAAAAAAAAACTCAAGTTGTTATAACATAAACAAGAACCATAAACGAGATTTTAGGATAAAAGAAGTAAAAAAAAAAGCTCTGTAACTCGAGTAAACAAGCGAAGAAGATTAGATGAGTTATATTAGTGGGGAATTGAAGATGGAAGATAACCATCTATTTCTAAGGGTAGTTAGTTATCTGTGCAAGATCGCATGCCCATCCCAATTCCATGATTGATGACCACATCGGGGAGGTTTAACATGGGACCTTTTGTGTAAACATTTTTTAACAACTATCATTCATTACTATTTGGATTTTAAGTCGGTCTCTTTCAAAGACTACAATTTTTCTAAATTTATTTTAATTATTATTATTTTATGGAACATAAAAATGATTTGAGATGGTAATATAAATTATAGGGTGAGCATGTAGCCTGAGAGGGGAGGGAAAATTTAAATTTTTCCATTTCGTGAGGCTATTTTTTTGCATGAAATTTTATGGAACCATCTGGATACTTCCACTAAGAGAGCATACTACATATAAGATCAGCTCAAGAAAAAGGTGTTTATTCAATTTATTTTCAATATATATTGGAAAAATATTACGATCGCAAAAAATCGATGTCGAGATTTCAACGGAAATACACGTTTTGAGATCCCCTAACTCTTTTTAGACTCGTAAAATAGCCTGTCTCTCTGAAATTTCTCAAAAACAAAACGTTCGAGGCTGAAACTTTATATTTAAGTTAGATGCCTTCGTTGCATGCATCTCCAAGTTATTGAATAAAATAGCTCAAAAAGTAATAGTACTTTATTTTTTTTAGATTAGCTCAAAATTCGCTCTAAAAATTTTGATTAAAATTCATAAAACAATTATTTATTAGATGATCTATGAAATTTTCCTTACTTTGGATAAAAGAAAGTTGTGTGATGCGCGACTGTCATTCCATATTTTTTATTTTTATTGAATTTTTTTTCGATTTACTGATTTGAAGTAGCTTTAATGATTTCTGAACAATGTTTGCATTGAAAGCGGCAACGTCATCATAATTCATTCTTTATAATTTTCAATTTTTTTTGTATTATCATTTGTTTTCAAAATTGTAGATCTCTAACTCACAAATAAAATGAATACAACTATTTTAGTTTCTGATTTATTCATGCGGTGGCAACACTGTCCTTATTTTATTTTATTTTTTTAATTAACAAAAACCAACGAACTTGAAATAGGTAATAATAATCGAATAAGTGTCAAGTGCAGTTGGGACCCTGTTTGGGACAGGTGTTGTCAGGAGCAGAAGTAGTAGGCGCACGTGCGGTCCAGCACAGAGACGAGAGAGAGAGAGAGAGAGAGAGGGACCTGTTCCCACGCTCTACCTCCGAGGGGGATCTCAAACGAGCCAACATCCTTCTCTGGCATGAATGGAGCCTTCCTAATTTATAGAAATGGTATACAAGAGGGAGGCCAAAATCAAAGACCTTTTGAATTTATAATAAATCAATATATCACTTTTCTAAAAAAAAAAGGTTAAAAATAAACTAAACAAATTCTCCGAAACAATAATACTCTCTTACACCAAATTTTTTTTAAATCTTTGAATGTCCACAAGACAAAACCCTTCTAAATATCCAACCCCTCCACAATTGATATCCTCCGGAACTAATGAGAACATATTGGAGCTATAGTCGACTAAACATGTCAAATAAAATAATAATTATCCATTCATCCTTTCGTTAGACAAATATTGAGATGAAACATACGATAGCATATGTCTTTTGAGACGGATGGTAGTTTAACTGCATCTTTCACTATTAAAACAATAATTATACATATTTTCATCCAATTTGAATGAGAGGTTCTAGAAATATCTTACACATTTATATAGACATGTATATTAATAAATTGTATGATTGATTTTTCGCATTTTTATTTTAGGTTCTTGAACATATTTTTTTAAAAATTGGAAGGGGAGGGTTTTTGAGGTACAGTGGCCATTTTCGGAAAGCAGATGAAGAGTGAAAGGCCTCTTTTCCCTTTATTAGAGACAAATAATCTAGAAAGCAACTTTGTGATTGACCTGAAACTTATGGTGGATAAGATATCTGGAAAAACGGATAGCGTATAATACCATGGTGAGGAAAAGTAAAGTTATTATTAAGTTACAAGTTAACCTGAAATGGATTTTTTAGACTAAAAAGCCATCCTAAAAAATTGTATTTATAGAGACAAAAACAAGAAGTAGATTAATATTTTAAATATATTGAGGAATTTTCAAAAATTTGAAACTATTGTACTTTTATTAAATTATCTTACTACATTCGCTTATTTTTATATACGAGAGTTTGTTATGTGTTTTTAATAATGTTATATTAATAAAGACTATTGTGATATTTTGTAACATTTAAAAATCACGTGGCTTATGGATAAAAATATTTTTTTTTTTTTGACATCAATAAAATTCTGTGTTTTAGTTTCAAACACTTGGAATAAGTTGTGCTATTTGTTCCTTTTCTTTTATTATAATTTTTTGGATTCTGTTCCTGGAAGGAATCTCACGCCCATAGGATAGAAGTGGAGCGAATCCATTAGCAGATATTCAAAATGGAATGTAGAGTGTCATCCGCTATTATTCAACAATAATTCATTTCTCCCCTTTCACCAGTCATCAAATAAATATGGACACATTGATAAAATCTAACAGAAAGTATTAAAAGAGCGCAAATTATGTTGAAAGAGTTCGGTTTAGAAAAACAAGATTGAATTGAAAAGTTTCAAAAAAATTATAACTACGTCTCTCTTTAATCTAATAATGGTGAAGAAAGCCGCCATTTACTTTTGCATGATTAACTTGTAAATGCCTTAAAAATCTCTCCAATACTATTTGCGATATGAAGTCTTTCCTAGAAACATATACTGGATCGCATTTGACCAATAGGGAGTTGCAGAGATGGAATCGCATGCGTTACCGAGATGGGTTCTAGAGATCGGATCGTATGCGGTATAAAAACCCTTATCATATCGTATGAGTGTTGATTGCTCCACCCCCTCCCCTACTCCAAAATTATTAATAATAAAAAAAAAAAAAGAAATTTCTGAGTATAAGGCCTTATAAAATGTTTGCCTTGAAATGTTCAATCAATAGATAGAACCCACAAGTGTTGACGTTGGATAAAAGTTTTAGAATTGGCAACCGAAACGACCCAGAGCAGACCGGAGCGTAGAGAAAGTAAATTCAAGTGTAATTAAAATCTCTCTTGCCTGCCCGAGCTTTAGAAACGTTCCAAAGCAAATCTCCCCTTTCAGAGAGGAAATAAAAGCTTAAGCTCCTCTTTTTACTTAACAAAAAAAAGAGGGGGAAAAAAAATGGGATCTTTTCTTATAAAGAAATTCTCGAAACGTCTTTTTGAAAAATAATACTTTATAAATATCGTTTTTTAGGGGATTTATTATTATTAAATCAAATAAGTATAAAGTTATAATAAGAAGAAAAAAAAAAAAAAAAAAAAAAAAAAAAACGCCTCTCCTCCATCATTAACTACGCCATTCCATTAAAGGGTAGGGAAGTTCCAAAATAAAAAAATAAAAAAATAATATATATACACGATATACATCTACAGCGTCCTATTAATCTACATTTTTTGGTCTGGCCTCACCTAAAATTCTGAGCCCCTCCATTCCCTTTTATGACATATATTTCTTAATATTTGAAAGATGAACTCTTATTCTCGTGGAGGAGGCCTAAAGGACTTAATGGCTTCCAAAGAACATCGAGCCCTATAAAAATCAAATTGCAGCGCTTGTGGGATGTGCACCTCATATCATGTCATATCCATGCTTTTAGACAGAGGCAGAGATTTTCCTCTTTAAAATAAAAGATATATAATGACAGAAAATAAAAAAAATAAAATAAAGGAGGGTTTGGAATCAAACCAATTTTAATCTTTACAGTTGAGCATGAATTTTTGTTACATGGATAATGTTCCTTTATCTCTTTTATATCTCCTTATTATTGTTGTTTGTGGTAACGAGAAATACAAATTTTCGGAATTTTATAAAATTTCACCCTTAGGAAATCGTAATTTTATCAACTTTTGGTAGAGATCGGTCTACAGAAAATGATTATAATTTGCTAATGTCACTTTATCTCATTTATATGATAATGAAAAAATTTCCTTAAGCATGGATAAAGTGATTTAAGACGCATGCCTTCAGGGTACGCCAAAATTAATCAGGGTTTGGAATATTTCTAAGCTGCGCTCGTGCGTAGTAATTTTAGAGATTGGAATAAATTGCATAGAGAAATTTATTACCCCTTGCACTTGCAATAAATAAAATCAAATATGTCACTTTTAGGGTGTCAATATATATTCTAAATACAAAGTATAATTGTTTTCGTTTTTGTTGTTGATATAAAAAAAAAAAACAACAAAAATATTGCGCATATTTGTTTTTGATGCGCCGCGGCGCCCAGGTGCTCCGTGAGTGGCTTACTAGGGCGCCGCTAAATTTTTAGGATATGAAGGATATTGAAGGTTGGCCTAAAAATGTTATTGAATTTTAAATCAATAGTATAATAGGGTTTATACTCAAATTTTTATGATGTGAAAAATTTGAGGGATCTAAGGGCGGTCTGAACTTGAAAAGAAATCCTGGTGTAAAAAAAAAAAAAAAAAAAAAAAGGGGGGGGCAATTGAATTCAATTTTGCCGACCTTGTACCCGCATCACACCAAAAAAGAAAACGCCCCTGCGCCCCACGGATTTGTTCTGAAACCTAATTATATATTCCTCGAGATGGCGACCACAATCGATTCTCATACTATACTATGTCCTAGATATTTCAAAAAATATACAAAAAAAAAAAAAAAAAAACTATTCCTTAACTTTCTGATTATGTATGATAAAATAGTTGAAGAACAAATAGAAATCCTCGTTTAAATAGAAATTTAACATCTATTTATAAATGCAATTGAAAACTAAGTAACGAGATAGCCCATATGTTTGGATGGTTATTAAATGTGATTGATATTGGTTAAGAAGAAGAGCCGGTCCTCTCTCTCTCTCTACTTTTGCCAATCAATTCTCGAAAATGGCAAATTGACCAAGGGGGAAAAAGAAAGAGGCACACAGGACGAAATATGGAGAGGGCTAATGATATCTACAATGGAGGTCAGATGACTTGGTCTGTCACTGCCTTATAAGCCGCCAGTCACGAACTCCAAGTCGGAATTGAACCCAAACAGAACCAAATGGACTTGCCTAAGTGTATAAGAGAGAGAAACATTTACTATGTCAATTTCCGTTGGCTATGCTCTTTTAAATAATAGTTTAAAAAGATAGTTTTTTTTTTCTCTCTCTCTTTTCTTTTCAATCATTAGAGAAAGTAAGTCATGGAGAAATAAAATGAAATTTAATATTATTTAAATTATTTAAAGGTCAAGAAGAAACCGAAACCTTTTCTTCAAACATTCATGAAATAAATAGCAACGTGTTATTCAATAAGAATAATATTCTGTAACAGGTTCCCAACCTTTTGCAATGAACTTCAAAAAGAAAATAATAAATTTCTTATTTGTTAAGATTTTTAAGTTTTAAATTATAAATAATATGTAATCTGTAAAGACAATCGATTCGACTAATTAAACAAACAAATTCTTAATTACTTGGTTTAGAAGACGTTGCTTAAGCAAACAAGCTCTGGGATGTATGCTTTATGCTGGTCCAGGGAGAAGGTCGTCTGTCTCTTCAAAAAGGACATAGAATAGTTTATATTGGTTGAAATGGCCCGGTTAGTAAAAATAATTAACTAGATTTTGTTTTAAGGACTCTTTTAAAATTAATTGGTATATATTTCTCCACCCCTGGTTTACACAATCCATTAGTAAATATTTTTCATTTTTTCGTTGTTCAATCCACCATTGATCGAGACTTTCGTTAAAAGTTTCCACTAGGATTTTTGAGAAATAAAAATTCATTTTACAAAATGAATTAACAATCAGATAATTTTGAAAAAATAAAAAAGAGAATACAAAAATAAATATAATTATTGTCTTAATATAGGGTGACTATAAAAATTAATAATTTGAATAATTGCATTTGTCTATGAATTTCTAAAGCATATTTTAAATTTATTTGCAAATTTTTATAAATATTTATAGTTTATTATGCAAAAAGGACATTTCAATATTTATGTAATCAGATGGATAAACAGTTGAAATTGATTTTTTTAAAAATTAATTATTATTATTTTAAACATGTTAAAATATCAACCCGCTTCATATTGTTTGGCTAGAGTGAAAAATATAAAAAAAAAATCAATCTTTATACGTTGATATCAAAACAATAGTTTTTACAAATTTTTGATATCAGAAAAATCAAAACGATAGTTATATTTAAAAATACGCTTTGAATTGAGGTATCAACGAAAAAGTACGACTTTTGTTTAACTTCGATAAAGTAACATTAATTTGGAATAGTGTTAAAGAAATCTTATAATTATCAGAAACAGGAGGAAAATTTTTGTATAAATTACATAAAAATAACAATTTTTAAGAAATTATATAAGATATAATTATATATAAAAAATAATTAAAATTTTCTCTAAAAAGGGTAGAATAATAAGTAATCGAAAAGATTATTATGGATATTTCTATAATTATTAGGTATTGGTTATCATTAAAGAAAATATTCTAATTTCAAATGAAATAAAATCAAAAAATATTAATCGAATTAAAATGTAATTATTATGTAAATTTAATAATAGAGAGCAGAAACAATTATTGGTTCTATTAATAATAATATTATATAATTAAATGAGAAAAAATGTAACGACCTTGGAGTGATTAATGATTAGCCTTTGATTGGAAAACCTGTCCACGAGGGACGGAAAACTTCCTTTCCAATAAATATTGAATAGTTTATTATAAAAAATTTATTACCCAGAATTACGCTCTATCTACACACTTTGTTGCGGCATCATAACTAGTTCAGTCACATTGAATTTAAAAAAAAAAATATATTCTTGTTCCAAATTCCAACATTACAATTTAATGAGATAAATATCCAAGGGCATTCTGAGACGCAGCTTCTTTAAGTGACGTTAAGAAGAGTGTGATCATAATTAACTTTCTTTCAATTGTTTGTAAAATTGATAACTATTCTGGTTGATGCTCTTTTCGCGCCCTCATCAATAAATGACGTCACATCCGCCGGTATAAACTTAATACATTCTTTAGTTGTGGTGGTTCTATTTTGTTATACCCTTATCCTCTCATGTCATACTCTCCTCCCTTTCAAATAATGGAGAATGAGAGAAGAAGAGGGGATATGTTTCCTTTCCTTATTCGAAACCTTCATCAAAAACCAAATTGTTTGGTTTAAAAATTTTATAAATATACTATCCCCTTCAAAAGTAACATGAACGTTTTGTTTCATCTTAATGGATAATTAGAAGACCTACATGAAATCCGAAAATAATAAATTTAATAATAGGTTTATTATCATATGTGATGATTTTGAATATCATGTAGCTCTCCTAAGAGGCAACAAAAGATACACGCTGTCCAAATTACATTTTTTAGTAGGATAGTAATATAATAATTTAATAAATAAATATCTTAAGAAATTAATACGACTGACCCTTTAGCTTTACCTCTACTCTAAAGGGCTGGTTTGCAGAGTTCGATTACCACGAGGTTTTTCCCAATGAAGATATAAAATATGAATTTATATTTTCTAAATTTAGGAAAACCATCTTCCCTATATTTTACCTTTTTTTTTTATTTGTTAACTTAACCTCACTTTTAGAAATAAATTCAAACAGCTCTCAGTCTATGAATGCAACGTCATCATGACGCGACAATCAATAACCAATCAGAAGGCTGTGTCATGACATTTTTGGATTAAAATATATTTAGAATAGATATTATTTCTTATTTATATAAAATATATAAAAATTTTAAAATTATTGTTTATGTTTTCGATTAACAATCGAATCGCTTGTTTGTCTATTTCCAATTTGATATTTTATAATGGAATTTTATTAAAGGTTTCCTCTAGTAATTCCTTTGCATGGTGGGAATTAATGATTTCGAGACATCAAAAATCAAGGAAATTGTTCTAATTGAAAAAAGTATGACCTTGATTCAAACCGAATATTTTTATTACACCAAAATTAATATTTTTTATTAATCAATAAGCATTATATGGGTTAAGAAAAAAATTTCAACAACTTTCTTAGTAATAAATAAAAAGAAACCGCAAAATTATCAATTAACATAAATTTTTCAATATGGGCCTATATATTAGAAAGTATTTTACTTAGGTACTATCCAATTTGTTTAAGTTAATTTATTAAAGAATATTCAAGCAATTTTTTTTATTTCTAATAAGCTTATGTTAATTTATGACTTGTGATTTGGAGCCGCCATTTATTTAATTTATTATAAAAAGAGAGAGAGAGAGAAATGGTCAATTAAGTTGATAGATTGAATGAACAAAAACAGAAAATTTGTTATTTTTGTTTAAATTAGCATAATTGAGAAAATAAATTTTTGTTGTGAAAAATCAAATTCTTCTGGCATATAAGGAATATTTCGATAATTATATTCTTTGAAATTAATAAATTCTTTAATAAAAATTTTAATTATGGACATAAATCTGGTTTTTTTTTTTTTTTTAAGGAATCTTGAAAATGATCTAGATGATAAGGAGATGCAAAAAACAGATTATGTTTCGGCTTTGTTTAAAGCCATCTTCAGAGCTATCAATGTTCCTTAGTTTATATTTCATTAAAAGGAATTGAAGTTTTCAGTTGTGAATTTAAAAATTTATTATAAAATAAAAAATATCAGGAGATCTCAATTTATAGAGATTTTGAGATAGAAAAAAATTGCGATTACCCTTCAGTGTTAGAGGCAAGAAAAAAATCATTGGTCATCTTACTCGGTACCTAAAAGATATCTTTGAATCTCTAAAACTAATGGTAATTAGCAGCTATGAGGATTTTAATCAACTACCAATCAAAATAAATTATGAAAAGGAAAAAACTGACTACGAGTCATCCCTAGCTAAATAAGTCTTCCTAGATTTTTTTAAAAGTATTCATCTTTATTCATTTAAATTAATTGGTAGCCAATATAATTTAAATTAATTTTTATTGCTCAGGTCGGAAACGAACCACTGACCTTTGATAGGTTAAGCGAGATCTCTGCCTCTTCCAAGGGGCAGGGCCATCGTCTCCTTAAGAGCTATTTTTTACATGCAAAATGTTATGAATGAGAAAAAGGCACTAAATGTCATATGATATTTATAATTGTCACAGATGTTTGCCTCATAGTCTATTTAATAAAATATTGGAGGAGTAGAGTGATAGAGGGGGAAAGAAGGCAAGGTTGACATTCCACCGACCAAAGCGCAATGATAACACCCAGTCTTCAGATTTTCACAAAAAAAAAAAAAATTACACCTGCTCACTCCGGCCGCGATGTTATGCACAACACTGGCAACTCTGATAGCTAGTGAAGTTATATTAGTTAGACAGCTAAGCAGGGAATCTCCCTTTATTATATTTATTAGGGTACGATTTTCATCAGTCAGAAATTATTCTCTAAATTAAGAATTGACTCCAGAGCATAAAGGCAGATAAGCCATTTCTTATCGGCATCGATATAAAATTATTAAATAAAAAAAAGTCACGTCCATTCTGAAAAGCGTTTAGGAGAAATCAGGGTCCAACAGAGATAAGAAAGAGAATAAACAACCCCCTTACGGAAGAGTTTCATTTTTATTACTATTAATGCGATGAAGAGAATCTTAAAATTCAAGATATACTCGACATTATAAAGCCATTGAATGTGGACAATCCTGTGAAAAAAATGAAAAAAAAAAAGGTAAATGCATGCGACACAATCAACCTCTACATTCATTCTCAATGAAAATATTTTGAACCTGATGAGGCATATTTAAATCGTGCCCGAGAGAGGGACAGTTGATTTTGTTTTTATGTGAACTCAATCTCTTGAAGGGACTAGAAAATGTATAAATATTTAAAGGTTCGCTGGCTGGTGACAGCCAGAAGCGTGAATTACATAGGACAGATGTCAGGTGTCTGTTTCTCTGTCAGCAAAGCACGTTGAATAAGAAGTTTCTCCTCAAGTATTCTTTTCTATTTATTATAGTCTAGCTACTCAAAATGACATATCATAATAGTCAAAAATTTTTTACTTTCTCTTATCTATATATGCAATATATAGTATAGCGATCTGTTTAAATTTCAACGAAAATACACGTTTTAAGGTCTCCTGAGTTTAAAAAAATGGTCAGTGTGAACAAAATATCTAAATAACGAAAAAATAAAAAAAGGGCTCA
>JAAAKE020132948.1:0-14194 GCA_010014785.2 Anisolabis maritima | reverse complement strand
GATTATTTTAGAAACTAATTTTATTTCTTCGTTCAAATGAATTTAGTTTATTAACTATAATAAATGTTTTGCTAAAAACAATGGAGATAAATTAGACGATTTAATACGGATTAAACTTTGTTTCTAATTTTCAATCTAGTTAAAAATATTTGTTCGCTGATATTGAAATGATATTACAAAAATAGACAACGAGGTTGCAACACATTATCGCTCTTTTAACCATATTCTTTGGGAATATGAGATGGCCGCTCTACAAATACATCGAGCAAGTCATGACATGTAGATTTTTATTTTTTTTTTTAAAGTTATGTTGTTTGGATAAATAAATATCTTTTCATTAAATGAAATTTTTTATATCATATTGCCTATCAATGAATATAAATAAATAAGGATGGAATCTAAATGTCTTCAGATGCCGTAAATGACTTTAAAGAAAAAGGAAAATGTCAAAGGGAATAAAATTTAAAACTTCCAAAGAGTTTTCTCTCCAAGATGACGTATACTCATTATCTTATATCCAATTTTTTTCGTTTTTTTTTTTTTTTTTTGAATAAATCCGCTTCCACTCAACGGATTGTTATAAAAATTTCTCCAGGGTTGAAGAAAAATATCTTAATTATTATCAGCGGGTTTTAAAAGAATTGGCACAGCGGATGCTGAGAAGAACGTGGTTCAATGAAAATTTTTGGGGGCCTTTTTTGCCGCCCTCTGCGGACCGATTAGCTTCAAATTTTAAGAGCCTCTTTACCATGCCTAGGTTTATAAATTCATTAATTTTCATCCTTTTTTGATGAGTGGTCCAGAGGTATAAGTCAAAATAAAAGCTACACACGCACATACATATATATATATATATATATATATACATTAAGATTTTTTTATTTTTTGGTCCTTTTAACCTGAAACAATATATTTTAAAATATTGGGAGAGTCAAATTTTTTATGATCAATATGCAACTCTCCCATACTATTATATATAATTTTCATTTCATAAACAATATCGTAAAATAGAGTCATTTTCCTCTTGGCTATTAATTCACTTTCATTTAAATCTATATTAATTCGATCTGAAATCTAATAATTCTTTTCCAAACCATTTTTTGGAACAAATGACATTTCATTTCCTCTAATTCTGAGTCGGTATCCAATGTTAATTGGATTTTCACTTATATAAAATAAAAAAATATTATCTAGAGAAATTTTTTTATATTATTTTGGTGAAGTCGATATTATTGACAAAATAGTAGTTAACCACTGACCTTTGGATAATAATTATATCTCTTTGATTCAATTCTTTGTTATTTAATATCGGTTGAGAAATAAAACAAATTAAATTTAAGATAAAAAGGAGGCAGCCAAGGATAAATAAATAAACTATTTTATCAACATTTCGAGCGGTCTGGTCGCGCTTTTCTTCAGGATAGCGTCAATCGAAAACGGCATTATTAATGTCTTTAATTTTGCCAAGAAAATTATTATATCTTATGTAATTTTCGTTTGACATGTGACTGTCCTGAAAACCAACGCTCGAAACGTTGTCAGCAAAATAAAGTTTATTTATTTCTTTTTGACTGACTCATTTTTCATCTAAAATCAAAATCCTCAGCCAGAAAAAGTTTCTAAAACAAATTAGATTTATAAGGCTAATAGCTTTATGTTAGTCCAGACAATCTCCAAATCTAATAAGACTATGAACACAAAAGACAATGAAAAGGAAGATTAAACTTTTAAAAGATAAAATTAAGTCTTGATTGATCTCCGAAAACTTAAAAGCTTAGAGTTGCTCCTACTTTAATTCAACAGTAGGGTGTTTTCTCAACTGCTTCTCCAATAACATGTGATTTTGATACTTAAAAATGTCCAGAGTACTTAAAGTCATCAAGAGTAACAGACCGTGAAGTAATTTAACACGTATAATGGAAAAACGAGGGCAGACGAAGAATTTATTTCTTTTTTAACTTAATTTCTTTTATTCAATTAACGAATCAATTTATTAAGGAAATAAAAGGTTTTGAACTTTTGGCAATTGATTTCAATTAAAAAAAAAAAAAAGTAAATAACGAATTAGTTAAAATAAAATTTAAGAATATTATAAACATGTTTTTTTTTTTTTACTTTTTGATATGTAGGAAAATACTTATATGTAGAAGTTATTTGGTAGAAAAAAAAGCGGAGAAGACGCGTTTTTAAATTCCTTTTAATCAAATTTATATACAAAATTCCTAATTATGAATGATTAAAATGGAAATCAGAATTTCTCGAAAAAATATTTAATAAGAAAAGAGAAGAAGAAAAAACGTTTTATTAATTGCTTTTAATTCTGATTAACGTTATTTTATGGAAACTAAATAACAATTATTCTTCCACTAATATAGTATATGTAATTTTTAAAATGGAAAACAAAATTAATTAATGTTTTCAGAAGAGGACAAAAAAATCATAAATAAATTTTTTATTTAAATAATTTGTCTTCATTCATGATTCTACAAGAAACTTCACAACAGAATTTCTTTATGAATAATTTTTTTCTTTCCTTTATATACTAGGAGAAAAATAACTGTTTTACCAGGGAAAACTTTTCAAATTTTGTTCGAGTATTTTCATAAAAGAAAAATCTTGTGAATCTATTTTGAATTACAATTAAACTATTAGAGAGATTGTTATAATAAAAGGGGGATATAAATTTCAAAGTAATTATGAAGTGAATGTAAATGTAGTAAATAGAGACAATAGATGCTTGGTTTGGTCTCGTGCTTATCGTTTACTTGCTCTACACACTTATTAGATCTTTCCTAAAGTTATTAACTCAAGCCTTTCCCTAAGATATTAACTCAATCGGCAGTTTTCCAGGATATATACTGGAGAAACTTGCAAGAGGAACGAGAAAAGAGCGAATTCATCTCACGTTGAAATCTCAATTGATAGTAATGTGTATAAATTATAAAATAGATGAGATATATGGGCTTTTTCATCATTTATCATTTGAAGCAAAAAATTATTAATTCATATTCATATTGAGAACATTTCGAAATACTAATGCAAGGGATATAAATTTGACTAAAATTTTTTGAAAAAAAATTTACTATTGGAAGAATTAGCACATAAGTTTTATTTTTTGGACATTGAATTATAGTTAATGTCCTCACTAACTATAATTTGGCCCACACTCTGTGGCTGAGAGATTAGAAATATTAACATCGTCAATATTAATAACTTTAAAAGCTGAGATGTGAGTTCGGATCAGACACTGATGAAAATTTATTTAAATCAATATGATATGAAATATGTATAAGAATATATTATATTTTTTTAAAAATAAAAAAAATAATAAAATTCAAAAAAAAAAAATGAAAATTTTTTAGAGATTTTTAGTTTTTTTTAATAATTTTTTTTCTGCATGAACTAATATATCCTTGTTCTTCCTCATATTTTATTTATATTAATTATAAATTTAAAATTAGAATTGAATGACGCCTATAAATTTAGAACAAATGTGAGACCGACTTAAAATCGTAGAAGATTAAAATAGATGGTGTTTCTAGGTCATATCAAATTTTTCAATCAGAATTTTGTTTAAAAATAAATTTTTGATTGATAAAAAGATTTATTCAAAAAACTTCAATAAATTTAAAAAATAAAAAGATAATATCAAATCAAGAATTACTGACCTTTTTAAGTTTAGATTATATAAATATATTTGTGAAGAATAAGAAATTTAGCTTACCTAGAACAAAAAAAAAAATTATTAATAAATATATTAGTTTCGACATGCCATGATTTGGAGAAATTAGTATTACATTGCTGAAAAGTAGGCAACCCAAATGACAAACTCATCATCATGGTTTATTGGTTCAGAGCTTCTTTTGAGTGAACCATACAACTCTCAAGTATTCAACAATTGAGCATGCTAGTCTCTACTCTGCTCTGGACCATCGAAATCAAAAATCTATTTGGGGTCTTTTGGGTTGCCTACTTCCCACTAATCAAACACGAACTGATTTCTGCAACCAATTTTTTATTCTGATTTTCAAAATTAAAAAAAACGAGATATTTATTTATTGATTAAGATTTATCTACAATATCAAACATGAATTTTTTAGAAATGCTGATAATAGTTCTATTCAAGTTCAAATTCGATAAGTTAACAATATCAATAAATGGATGTAGATGACCCGATCGATGTTTATTTTAGGTATTAATTAGGCTTAGGAGATATGTTTACTTAGAATGATATTTTTTTATTTGTCAAACAAATAACATATATTCAATTAGTGGTAAAGAAGGTGAGAGAGATAGAGAGAGATAAGATATATTTCCATTGATGTTTCAAAGTTTGTCAAACTGTTAACAAATTAGATACTAGTAGATAACCAACCCATCAATGCTATCGACAATTTCCAATAGAATTAATTATTTATAATAAAAATCAATCTCAGTTGAAGTTTACTTGAAAAGGACAAAAAGAGGGTCCCACTCTTATCTTATCTCCAGGCAAATTCTCCACTGATTTTGTTTATTAATTATTAAACCCATACTGTAATGAAATAATAAAGAGTTGTAGTATATAAATTAATATACTCTGTCTATCAGTAATAATAGTAAAAGCATTGTTTTTATATTAGATTAATTGTATTAAAAATTATAATAAAAAAAATATAATATTAAAAATTTTAATAAGAAAAAAAAAAAATAAATCCAATATTTTTATATTTCCATTTTAAACGATCTTTTATTATTTTTCTCGAGACACACTAGAAAAGCAATAATAAAAGGTCGTTTAAATTGGAAATATAAAAATATTGGATTTATTTTATTTTTTTTCTTAATAAATTTTTAATATTATAGTTTCTAAAAGGCCTCTTGCCTACTACGCGATAGTAATTATTTTGAAGTTCAAATAAATACAGAGGAATATGTTTGGATTATTAAACCTGTAGTGAAGGGTACGACATTCTTTAGGAAGGGAGGAGGAGGGGGAAAGAATTTCATAAGGAGAGAAAATTTCATACTCTCCAGCCATCGGCCTCTTCAATGATAATAAGATTTAGCTTTGTTTTCTTTTTTCCATCTCACCCTCACCTCCTGTAATGACCAAATTTTTTTTTTGGGCATTAGTCGATTACATAAAGTATTTTATTTATTTATTTTTGCCAAATGCACTCATTCGGAACTGAAGGTATTTAGTGAAAATGGTGTGAAGGCCTTTTCAGTTCAGGAATAAAACAAAATATATAAAAATGATATATGGACTATTTAATAACTAATTTTCCTTTGAGAGGGTTAAGAAAAATATGCTGAGTGCTGAATACCGTCAAAATATGAACCAATATAAGTATAATATACAAATTGAAGTGTGATACAATACTAATAAAAGTGTATAGACTCCCTATTAATGACTTCCCTTATTATATGAAATTTTGAATTTTTTTTATGTCTTTTTCGGAATCTGAGCCCATTTAGACTCCGTCCTTATTTATTTATATTAATTGGTAGCCAATATGATTTAAATAAATTTTTGTCGCTCAGGACGGGAAGCGAACCACTGACCTTTGGTTAAGCAAGATCTTTAAACCAAGGGACCATTTTGAATTCTAAATTTACGAATTTATGTCTTAAAAGAAAATATAATAAGAAATAATAATTGGTGTTCATTTTAAATTAATTTCTGTGTTTTCCTTATAATATTCTCGAGATAAGTATTATAAAATAACACACTTTAATATATTCTGTATTATTAAATATATTTAATTAAAATTAAAATTATTCTTTTATCAGAGATCAGCTGACGATGAATAATTAATCACTTTTCAGAACAGAATAATTTAAAGTTTAAACGATATTTTTTTATGTACCTCAAAAAGTTTATAATAATTTTTTTATTACGATATTATTTTATGAAAGTATCATAAAGAAAGCATTAACTTTAAGATGGGAATTAATTATTTAAATTTTTTTATAAATATTGAGAGGATTTATAAAAGAAATTAATAGAGTGTGGGAAAAGTAATTTTTGAGGTATAAATTAAATATAAATAGAGAACTCCTATAGAATATGCAAAAAAAATTTCTAGTTTTATCAAAAATATTAAATGATAAGTAAATTGATAAAATGATAAGAGATATTTTTAGATGTATAAGAATAAAGCTTCTTTAAATTTAATCATTATTGGAAAAGTTTAATACAAAAAGTATTATCGTTGTATCAACGCTTGAGTTGAAATTATTTTAAATAAATTTTTGTCTTTCGGGATAAAAGCCATAAATATAAAGTGATAAGCCAAAAAGTACAATGATACGAGTATTAATAGGTTTGTTCCAACATTAATTAATCCGGAATTATTCAACGCATGCGCAATATGTAATTAAGTTTTTTCACTCTGCTTATTACAAAATGCACGTCGTCATGCAGGTCAGTATCGTACTTGGAACAAATCTAAAAACTAAATATGCAGAAAAATATTTCAGGAGGGAGGGGGGGGGGGATAATTTGCAAAAATAATACTGACTAATTTCAATCCGGGCCTGGTAATGGTGCAATTTGAAAATGATCTAGGGGGGTTAGGCTTAAAAACTGAATGGTAAGAATTACGGGGGTCCAAGGGGGCGTCAGCTCTTGGAGTAACAGTGACATAGGCAAAATTTTTAAAATTTTCAAGGTCAAACTTGCCCAAAAAAAATATACAAACATATAATATATTATAATTTAAAAAGCAATTTCTTGCTTTTATTTTATTTTGTGCGTGTAAGTGCATGCACTTTTATTTTCCCACAAAATTTGCAATATCTCTGTTCCCATAGCCACTAGAAATAGAGGAACACAAATTACTAATGCCAATAATCAAATGCGTTTCCAGCAAGTCCAGTTCAAAAAATAAAAGTAAATTAAGTATATGAATGAATTGCAAACTAAACTAAAGAAAAGAGAAGAACTAAAGAACCGGATGGGATTAGAAACGAATACTTTGACCAACATTATCAACTTAACTTCTTATAGCTACCAAAACTTATTTGAAGAGGTCATATTAAAAAATTCCAGGAGGATAGGGAAATGCTGTGAAGACGATCGATTTCGCTTTATCACCTGACGTCTTCACAACACTCCTCTATCCTCCTAAAATACTCGGACGTCATCATAGTTATACATTTTACAAATAATCAAATCCTTTGTGATATATATCTTGAGGCATTGTTTTGAAAACTACTATCTTTTTCAAAACAATTCCCTATCAAATTCTCACAAATCTATTTGCGAGTGAGTAACCATTGGGAGAGTGAACTAAAATACAAAGGGCCTACAAATGAGTTTGAATATACAATCATATCTTTTATGTATCAACAATGACCGTGAGTGATAACACATTGTTATCTAAATGTTCATTGGTACTGGCTTTCTTCGCAACTTGTTTATGAGGAAATAAAAAGTTTATCTCATGTCTTTAATTAACAAATAGTGGGATTGCACACTGTCTCGCTTAGCCACTAAATTATTGTGATTGTGATGCGTTGTGGAAAAGAGTTCATGTTTAATTGCTCGAAGGAAGGCATCCTAAATGGTACTAACTCACTAATCAATTAATTGTTCTAGTACTTCACATGTACAGTAGTTAAATTTCCCGAGAAATTAATAAATGAGCATCTCTGGTCTGCTCAAGAGCTCAGAAACAATTAATCAAAAAATCCATTAGTCATTTTAGCCTCCTTTCCTACAAAAAGAACAAATTTTTTTATTTTAATTAACAAAAGTTTCATATATCAATCTTAAATTGTTCTTGGTCACCTTTAGGAAGGTTAAATTATTTCTCTTTTGCTTTGCATTGTTAATAGAGCAAATGGTCATATTTATTGGTAAATTACTTATTTTTTTATGGGAAATAATTTTAGAAAATATCAATTTCAAGACTTATCTTTATTTCCATTATTTTCCATATAAATAGAGCATAACATAAAATTCTTACCGGGCGACACTTTGATAACGTTTTGCATAATTTATAAACTTAATTTAAAAAAATATATGCAATTCTATAAAAACAATTATGAATTTATTTTTAAAAATGAAATTCTTTTATCTTTTGATGAAGTAATCAGAGATAAAAATTCCAAATCAAAGAAGGTGATTGAGACATATTTACGATATTCTTGCTTATAAACAAGATATAAAGAGAGAAAAGGGATCTTTGAGTTTGAAATAAAATAAAAATATTTTTTCAACTGGAATTAGAATCTATTAATATTTATGAAGGAATATAAAAAATCTGATGTGATGGCCGCACTTCAGACAACTTTCTCTTAACTAAGGTAGAGAAAATTGTGTGATGTGGTGTCACACCATATATTTTGGGTGGGGTCCTCTTGTTAGCCGGTTCACAATTTTATATAACCTTACATTTTTAGAGATTTTTCATTTGTGTATATTAATCAATTATCAATATTATTATTTTTTTAAATCTTTTCTGAGGCCATATAGACATTAAACAATTACAAATTTATTTAATGAGGATTCATATTATCCAGGCATATTTAGTTACACCAATTGATATCCAATTGATTTAAATAAATTTTCATTAGCCTGCCTGGGATCCGATCTCACACCCCTTGGCTTTTAAGGTTATCACTACTGACAATGTCAATGTTATCAAACAGAAATAAAAAAAAACCTGAGAGATTAGGAATATTAACATTGTCAGTATTGATAATCTTAAAAGCAACGGGTGGGGTTCGGGTCCCAGGCAGGTCAATGAAAATTTATTTAAATCAAATGGATACCAATTGATGGCCTGGATAATACGTATTGTCATTAATATAAATTTGTAATTGTTTAATGTCTATATAGCCTCAGATGCCGAAGAAACTTTTGTAAGTCTTTTTCGGCATATGAGGCCATTTAGTCCTTATTTTTTTTTAAATTAATTAATTAATTGGTAACCAATATAGTTTAAATACATTTTTGTCGCTCAGGACGAGAAGCGAATCCCTGACCTTTGGAGGCTGAAGCCAGACCTCTCTCTAGCTCTGCAGCAAGGGACAGGGTACGAAGAGACTTAAAAAAAAAATTAAAAATATTTATATTATGTCACCACGGCAACGAGTTGTCCTATCTTTTCTACGAGATTCTTAAAATCCTAAATTGAGTGTCCTACACTATTTTGAGGTGAAAAATGATTAAGGATTATATAATTTATTAAAAACACAAAAAACCTAAAATCGTACCAGAGTAAAGTGAGCCCCAAATTAGGCGGAATAAGGGTTCAAAGATCATCTAATAAATAATTGTTTTATGGATTTTAATTCTAATCTATAATAATGAATTTTTTAAAAATTTAAAAAACTAACAAAAAAACATTAAAGCCCGTTGGCTGATTTTATTGATAAGCTTCGAGGTGGAAGCGACGAGGGTACATAGAAAATTTCAGCTTCATACTTTTTTTGGTAAATCTAGTTCACAGACAGATCATTTTGCGAGACCAATTTTTTAGACTCAATGGACTTCAAAACGTGTCTTTCCGTTGAAATTTCAACATCGATTTTTTTTGCGATAGCAATGTTTTTTCGCTATATATTATATATATAGGTAAGAGAAAATAAAAATTTATTTATATGTACGTATATCTTTTCTTAAACTTCAATTATACCAACTATTGAAGGAGAGATTAAAATATATTGATTGATCCATGCCCCTTTATCTGTTAGTGGGCCAAATACAAATGGATATAGTTTAAAGTTTATATAACGTGCAAATGTGTTTTGATGAAAGGAAAACATAAATATCGAATTATATATGCTGGAGTGGATGAAATAGATGAAGCGTCATCTAAACATCGTGGGAGGTTGGATAAAAATCGAACGGAAAAAACGTGAATGAAATTTCTATCATTATTACTGAACAATAGATAGAGAACAAATGTATTTTCATATGTAGGTAAGAGAAAGTAAAAAGGGAAAGGCCTTTAAATAAATAAATAGAATGAGTTATTATAATATTCATCTCGGGAGGGGGCTACACCACCATGAACCCTCGATTATTTTCTAGTTAATAAACATATTAAGTGAAATTACTAAAAAGATTATTAAGAGTAATTTAATTTATTTAATGATTTTTTAGACGAAAAAATTTTGAAAGAAAATCTTTTGCGATCGCAATATTTTCCCATTATATAATTATCATATATGTAAAAGAAAATAAAAAAGAATTAATTTCTTAATTTATTTACCTTATAATTCTATTGTATTATGAGCAATATAAAAGAGTTTAAACAAAAATTTTAATCCCTATTTTTGAATCTTCATATTTAAGATTCACATTACTCTAAAAAATTAAATCTTAGAGATATTTTTATGCGTGAGGCGAGGGGTTGAGAGGATTTGAAGACATTGACTGCAATTTATGATTTTTTCAGCAGGATTGGAAGTTCGTAAATAAATTATAAAAATAAAGGTAATATTTAAAAAAACGATAATGAAAATCTCAAGATCGAATTTTTGGACGTTACAATGCTTACCTTATATTATGTATACAATACTTTATACTATGTATAAAAAAATTTAACGAATTTCGAACAAGAATAAATGCAACATAATATAAATAAAGCTCAAAAAAAATTTTACCTGGGCATCTTTTACTAAAAAATACCCTTATTAAAAGTTACGATATTATTCAATTTAATGCTCAAATTACTAAGCAAAAAGTTTTAATTAGAAAGATTCAAAGATCTAAGGCCCACCCTTGATATTTTCCTGGGCTCCCTTCCCTATGTCAAAAATGATGATGATGATTTTGAATTAATAATCTAAATTTTAGCTGAAAATACAATAAATTTTCCTCTTCGAATTTTGCTCTTTATCCAAGTACTAAAGTATTCGGATTTTACGAGTCGAGTGAAATTCATAGATCGAGAGAGTGATTCTCCAACCGAAGGGTTGCAAGCGAAAAGGGGCTTAAATTTAAGCCTTGAGAGAATAACACGAATAGAGCCTCCCTCTAACGTGTCTCTTTCTTTTTCAACTCCTTCTTTGCCCAAAAACTTCCTATTAGAGCGAGCTACCTTAGTTCTTAAAAAATAAAGAGGGTGGAAATAAAAGGAATCATTTTATTTCCTGTTTATTTGAAGAAAAAAAAATTAATCCTTTTTTCTTCGAGCACATAATTTATTACAGTGTATACAATCTAAATCAAATATAAAGTAAAAAAAAATCTTATATAAAAATAAATATTTTTTTTATTTAAATATATTTCAATTGTCAGCGCCCGCTCATAAGATTTATGTCTGCCCGGGTTAAAAGACAAATTGCCGCCTCTTAAAGATATATTTTTAAAAAATATATATATTTTATTTTAAATAAAAATCAAATGATTTTAAATTATAATTAAAAAATTAACATAAAATCAACAGTCAAGTAGTATAAAAGAGTTAAAATGAAAATATACCTTTACGTGGTTAAAAATGTTTAGCAAGATACATTTTTAATGCTACTACAAATGTATTATTGCACAATCAAACAAATAAAACTTTATCCTAAAAAAAAAAAAGAAAAGTAACACTAACCACCCTTTTATAGGTAATAAACAAGTCCATGCCTGATATTCATTCCTATTCCTGTTTCAAACAGTGCTATTCTTTGCAGTAAATAACTTAGACTTTTTGTTATTTTTAAACTCGATACAGTCCTTTATAAAGTCTAAACTTGCAGTAGTTTATTATTGGACATGGCAGGTCTTAAGCTGGGGATTTCTAATATATATTTAAAAAAAAAAAACGGTTTTTGAGCACAGCTAATTAAATGCACCCTCGAGTTAAATTTGATTTAACACGCTCCAAACAATTTGAAAATTTAAAAACCCAAGACAAGTGCACTTTATATGGAATTTATTAAAATAACACGATTTCTCTTGATGTTTTACAGAACAGAATGGGTTGTAAAAATTTGTTCGAGTTTCATAACTAGAAGGTAAATGACTAATTCATTAATAGATTATTCGATTAAGTGCTCCAGAGGCCCTCTAGTGCGTACCACTTATGCGCAAATGTTCAATCTCCCTTGAAATTAACTAGTGATCAATCATTGTTGATCCGCTCTATTGAAGCTCTGGAGCAATTCATCAAAAAAATTTAATAATGAATTTTTTTTTTTTTTAGTTGCTTACTAACGAATTTATGCACTCCATGGTAAAGAGATTGGCAAATATCTTCCCTTTTTAATAAAAATGTCTTGTAAAAAACTAAGTTTTTTTAACAATATTTATCCTAAGGACATATTGGCTAGTAAGGTAACCAACCGTACTCCTTTAGGGAGTTTTGTACTACTTTTTGATGTAATTCCTTGAAAAACCGTACTCCAAAAGTTCTCCTTTGAATTCCTTTGTAGCGAGTTAAATATAAAAATTAAAAAAAAAGGACAGAATTAGAATATAATGTTGTCTTCGAAAGTTGGCGATAAGGTCTCACTTCCCTAAAACTGACCAAGAAACTAACTAACATTAAAGAGTGAAATATGCAATGTTAGAATAAAAATTTGATTTAATTTACAGAATAAATTGATATTTTTCCGACCATTATTAAAGCAATGATCATTACTAGAAATGCGAGTGGACCCTATTATGGGCCTTTATCTGCTTTCATTCATTTGGCTAAAATTATTTTAATGGGAATGATCTTATTTTTTTACTTTATAATATTTATTATAGAAGGAAATTGGAAACTAAAAGAAAATGCTTTCCAGTAGACTTAATAAATACTGGGGTCCAGGGAATTACCCCCGCCTAATCTCGAAAAGGCAAATATATTTAATAGCTAAACATTTTTAGAAAATAAATTCACACAAAAGAAAATAAACAAAGCGACAAAACAAATACGTTTTCAATTATTTATGTTAAAATTACATATAAACTTTGTTTTTCTTCACGCATCAGGGTCTAAGAAAAATATTATTTAATTTATTAAAATAAATAAATAAATATTCATTCACCCAAAAATTTTTAAATGCATGTAAATATGGACTGTATAACTAGTATAGTCTTATTTAATACAATTTATCGTATATATATATATACGAAAAAAGCAAAAAAAAAAATTTAATAAAATAATAATTTTAAATTTTTCAATAAATGCTTTAAAAATTAAATCTGAACTATTATTATTATTGGTGGTGGTTTTTAGAAATAGATTGTTGTTGAGCCGTATTTCCGGACCTTTATTTTAGCACGCTCTCAAAACAAATGAGTTTGTCAAGCCGGCTTTAGAGTTCGTAAACAAATTGTAATTTCAAAGACGAACACAATGATAGATTACTTATACTATGTATAGGAGAGAAACGTTGAAATAATAAACTGTGCAAATTCATTGATGGTCGCAATCCACATGTAGGAGTTAGTATGTATATATGTATGTATGTATTACAAGGACAGGCGAGGATCTTTAAAGAGAGAGCTAATATTAAAATTAATTATTAAATTTATTTTAATGCTGAAGTTGCTGACAAAATAAATTAACAATCACAATCGCTTTAGATATCTAATTCTCCGGATATAATAAATACTAAATACTCAATTGTTCGTCAGCCAATAAGATTTCATATATTTTCACACAAAAGGCTTATTTTTAAAATGTTACCATCAACTAAGTTACTGTGTAGTTTATAGGTAATCTAAAGCAATATTTTTCAGCCTTTTTACATTTGAGAGATATGAGAAATATTTCATGGGTCACACAAACGCAGAGCAACTTGATCAAACTTATCCGAGCAATGCACTTTGGCAATTGTTTATTGACAAATAGTGGGATATATATTCCTTATTAAGTAAAATTGTCTATAATTTAATTAATTTAATAATCATTTTAATTGCCTGTTAATTGCTTTGATTGCAATTAGCAAATTCAATCAAAAATAACTTTTTAAAATAAGTTGTAAGAAGGAGGGAGCCTAAATGGCCTCCGATGCCGAGAAACTTAAAAAAGTAACAAATTTATATACAACTGTAGTATATCATTTTACTCGGGTAAGTCTAGATTTAAAATATATAAAAAAACTAAAGAGAAAAATATTGCTCCCCCCCCCCTCCTAAATGGAGCGATATATTTTAACGTAATAATTATTTTTTGAGTTTTCATAGACGAAAGAAATTACTACAGACAAACATATACTATCCCCCTGAAAAGTAATTGACAAACTGTATCTTTTGTTTCGTCTTAATTGATAATTA
>JAAAKE020132937.1:0-14194 GCA_010014785.2 Anisolabis maritima | reverse complement strand
TTTTTAAAGGCCACAAGAAACTTACGGAGGTCGCAGGTTCCCCACCTATGAGACAAAACATATTATACAAAAATATTTGAAATCATATAGTAATTCATAATCGAATAGTAAACTTATGAAGTGAACAAGTTGTTTTTTACAACTAAAACTAAATATAAAAAATCCCGCCCGGTGCGGACCGCACGGACTCTCCCCCCTAGGTACGCCACTGGGTAGGTGCGTTTACCTTGACCATAAACACGACCTGAATTATGGCGCCTGTGTCGCTTATATGCGTGTCAAATTTCACACTGCATGTGTTGCCAATCTTATAGAAATAAATACAAAAGATTTGGTAACGGAGTAAAAAGTTATTCTTGGGAGAAGGGCAGGTTCAGCTAAAATAAAAGCCTTTATTTGCTTGTTGATCTCGGAGATATTTCGAGATAACTTTTTATTAATTTTTTGTTAATATCAATTAAAATATACTTGATAATAACAAAATCGCCAGAAACAATATATAACGCCTAATATTTTACAATAAAGAATAGAAAAGTTTGGGGTCGGCCCTGCCTAAGTGCTCGACCTACTCAAAGTTGCATGACTGGTATGTCCCTAAAGATTACTTTCCTATACGATGTTGAAATAAATACTATTCAAATAAACAAATAATTTTAAAAAAATTTGGTCAAAAAATCTTTGTAGGCAGAGTTATGATTGAAAATATTCATTTTAGAAAGCAAAAATGCAATATTCTATGCGTGGGCTTTTGATCTCTTTTGAAGAGAATTGGATTTTAATATAAGTTTTTCAATCAATTTTTGATACTTTTTTTTTACCTCTTTTTCATACTCATTGTAGGTTGATGGTGTGTTCTTTCTCCACGTAAAAAATTCGAGATAAAATCAGTTCAATGCATATGTCATTCCCAAAGGAAGATAGCAGAAATTTCTGTGTATCTAAATAAATTGTATAAATAAATAAATAAATAAATTGTAAATAAAATAAAGTTGAATTTAGATCAGGATTTTCTTCCGCATCTTCATTTTCTTGTGGGAGAAAGAAGTAAATCCTGAAATAAATTTAACTTTATTTTATTTACAATTTATTTATTTATACAATTGATTTAGATACACCAGAAATTTCTGCTATCTTCCTTTGGGTATGACTCGTATGCAGTTGAACTGATTTTATTTCGAATTTTTTCCGTGGAGAAAGAACTCACCCTTAACTCACACTGTATATGAAAAAAAAGGAAAAAATCAATAAAAAGTCTATCAAAAAAGTGTCGCACATTTAGCTAAATTAATATAGGATTCAGGGATCCCGGTTTCAAAAAGATCCGTGAGAGACGACTAGCATAAGTACTTTTGAAAAATAATCGTCTTGTAAAGAAAACCAAAGTTTATAGAGACAATAAAACGCCTTGCATGGGCAACAGGATTGCAGGAAGGTCAGTAATGAAGCATATTAATAGTTTATTAATTTTTTACATTTTTTTATAGTTAATAAAAATATCAATTTCGCAATCTTAATATATTTACCTTAAACTCGTAAATTGAAAAAATGAGGCCTCGCGAGAGTCGAACCTACGTCCTCTCGTGGTTTACGCCCGTAGGTGTTTTAATCTATAAACTAAGCACCTCTTACGAGTTTAGGATTTTTATTTGACTTATATAGCTGAAGAAGAAAAAAGATTTCTAATATTTAGGGAAAATTGTTTAATATCCACAATCTACAAATAGTCACATTTTTATGTGTTCACATTAAATATGGCATGCCATTGTAAATTTTAAAATATTTAGTAACAAAAAAATCTAGAGATATGTGAAAAGAGAGGAAGTCAGCCAGAAGGATAGCCTCTATCGAAATAAAATTCCCAAAATATGAAACGTTTCGGCTTTAATTAAATAATGCCATCATCATCAGTAACCAGGCTGAAATGAGCAACAACAAATAAAAAACACAACTTTACAAAATAAATTTAAAATAATAACTTACAGTATATGCAGACTCAATGTATAAGACAATGAGTTGCAGATATAGTTGTTGTATATTTCAATTTACAAAAATATATATAAAATATAGAAACTGTTCATAGGTATTGTAATGCTCATCAGCGTTGATCAGAATAAATAAAATTTTTTATCAATTACAAGCAAATAAAATAAATAGTGGGAAAAAACAAACTTGATAGGATTTCTGACCCATAATAGAAATTTAAAAAGCCAAAATCTTATTAACTAAATCATTCATTTGACCTTAAGAAAATTATATTTATATAAACATGTTATTATTTGGAAAGTTTTTACATTTTATAATTTATTTATTTGCCAGATATTATAATTGGTCCATTTGAATATATCAATTTATTATGCAATCTGATCATCAGCATTTTGTAGAATAGACATATAGTAATTACTAAGTCTTATGCAATCGGTCTGATATTTGAGATCTTAATGAAGCATTTTTCACAAGTATTATCTATCTTCATCAGAATGATGGCGCCATCAAAATCAAACCAATGCTTTGTCTCTTTGGTATGAGCACTTACGGCAGTTGGAGATTTATTGTTTTTTCCATTTAATTCATGCTCCCTCTTACATTCAGAAAATCTCCGTGACGTCTGGCCAACATAAATGCTGGTAAGATGAGGGCAATTAAGGCACTTAATTAAGTATATAACATTCTGTTGCTCATGCTGGGCTATCCTATCTTTGTTATTAAATAAAAAGGATATGCTACCAGATGATGAATGATGAACATTATGGTGTTTAGAAATTTTTTGTATTTTATCAGAAAGCCCAGGCACATAGATGAAGGGAAAAATACCCCCTCATTGTTAGCAGACACAAACAGAGTAGCAATTAAACGCACCCTCTCCATTCTACGATGGAAATTTCTAATGGTGAAATTTCGATAGAGACTACCTACTGGCTGACTTGCTCCCTTTTCACATATCTCTGATCTACAGACCTCCTATTTCATCCTGAATACAAGAGTCTATGCAAAAACACCCTTAATCGCAAATAATGAGAATAATAATAAAAAAGTATTAATTTATTGACGAATTTTTTGCAAATTCACCTTTTCCTTTTATACTTCGCCCTCTTCTCTCAACAAATTGTTGTTCGTTTCGTGAGTAATTGTGAATTTTCTTAGGAAAATCCTTTAAATAAGAAGGAGTTAGATTATCATTTTGCTTCTCCATAAAATTCTTCATTTTTGTAAAAGATGAGATTTGTTGAGGTCCATCTGGTTCTAAATCAAGAGGTTTCAATGATTCTAATATTTTTTGATCGATAAATTTTGAATATAACTGTATTTTGTCTTTTGTCAATTTTGCAAAATTATTATCACATATCTCTAGGGCAATAAGTAGCCAAATTTTTGAAATGCTGTTATATGATGCATTTATTAAACATCTTCTTAAATCTAAAAGAAGATTATCAAAATAAAGGGGTTCGATGCTCTTTAATGCTTTTCCAATACTCGCCATCTAAAAATACATATATTCATTAGTATAATAAATACAAGAGCGGAACTAGAGGGGTAAATTTTTTTCCAATATTTCAAAAGTAAATTATTATCTTTTGTAATTTACAAAATATATAGATTTAAAGTACTATAAAATTTATTTATATTATATTGGCTACCAATTGGTATAAATAAATAAGGACGGAGTCTAAATGGCCTCAGAAAAAAACTTAAAAAAAAAAAAAAAGTACTATAAATTACACCTAGACCAAGAATATTTGCTCCAAAATCGGCCGTGGATGGAAATAATTAGAAGAAAGGTGTAAAGTGTTTTAATAATTTTACAGTAAGTTGAAAGAAGAGAGTTGTTGATCTTGCTGTATAGAGTGAATATATGAGAAAGCAGGATTAGCAATAAGGCAGGTCTTTGGATGCTCAATAAAAATTCAAAATTGAGACGTTTCGAACGAGGTTTACTTTTTTTTTTTTTGATATAGATGCATAAGACCCAACGCACCTATAATCACATGCAATCTGAAAGAACAGGAGGAAAGAGGGACTTTAACACTAAACCTACCACGCGCAGTCAAATGACCGTTTTTGAAATTTCGTTTAGAATTTCCTGTATACAACGTTACTGAATCGCCATTTAACTTATTGACTTTTCTTATAGTATACATAAAACCAATTTTTCAATATTCAACTTTTATTGTTTACTTTCTGAAAAAATTTAATAGCCTGTCTTGCCTACCACGAGCGGTCATTTGACCGTTTAGTGTTAAAAGGTGCTTGTTGAGGTTGGAATTGAAAAATTGGAGATTGTAAGTTTTAGAGAAGATAGTAGCAGGGAGGTTGTTCCAGTCAAGGAAGGCATTGGTATAAAGGAAGGCTGGAATTATGGATTTTATTTCAGCAGAACATCGACTATGGCAATATCTGTAAAAAAAAAAGTGTTCCTATTTACCACCTGCGACCCACCCATAGCTGAATCTTACCTAGGGAACTCGAGAATGCTTCCCATCAAAATAGACTATATTAGATAATTGTAAAGCATTAATTTGTGTTAAATGAGTACCTAGTTGCTAAAATTCGGTTGAGAAAAAAATCCAAAATCAAGAGTCAAATATTGCCTATTTTTAGGAAATTTTTTTTTCATTCTTGCTGATTTTGCAACTTTTGCAATCAATTTGACAGCAGCAAAAGTTGATATAATAAAAATTGTAAATTATTTAATCCTCTTCTCAATTAGTATATAATTTATTAAATTCGGTCAAGTAGACATATATCACAGAATTTAATACTCTACAATTTATCTAACATAGATTATTTTGATAGGCAGCATGGTTTGGGAGTTACTTACGAAAACTAAAAATAAGTCCGGAAATTTTGCTGTCTTCTCAACAGGGCGAAGCTTGCCCGGTGAGGTGCAAATTCATAATTTTCATGTTCTAATATAAAGGAAAAGAATTAAAATAATTTCCAGCTATATTCTAATGATTTCCTATCAAAAATCTAATTTTCTTGAGCTAAAAATATAATTAAAAAAATTTTTTCTCAAATCTCCAAGTGAGGAGGGGGGTAATTATCCACTTTACCTTCCCCCTTGTATCCATCCATGGCATAATATCACTTTTAAAAAGATTAGAAATTCTTTAAAATAGTTAAATAAAATTTTCTTACTTGGAATGCAAATATATAGATATTATGATCATCGTCTTCGAGCAATTTTTTTAAATTAATGATAATAGGGAGAGCAAGAACTTTTATTGGGGAGCCATCAGAAATCTTAACATAATGAAAGATATCTCCCAAAAAAAGGTAAAAATTTGCTCTTCTTTCGCCTTGTAAAGCCTTATCTAAAAAAAAAAGCCAAAGTAGATTTACACCTGCATATTGCCAAAAATAGCTTCAACTTTTGTGATTTATTGTTGTTTTTCCTTGAACCTTTGAGGTTTTTCCATAGGTATCCCCAGAGCTCCGACATATCTAGGTTCTACTATGGACTTGTTTATTTCCAGCGCTGGAAACCGGTATCGTGTTGGCGGAGTAGATGGAGCGAGCCGAGTATGACTGCCTTTTGCATTCCGACCTGCAATATTTTCTGCATTTTGATTGCAGGACAGAATGATTTTGAGATTAGAGAGCAGCTGGAGATTACACCGAGGACGCCAATGATAAGAACCACTATTTTTACCGAATAATCTCCATGCATCTCTCTCAGTTCAGCCTCAAAATCTTGATATTTGGTCCGTTTGTCCTCCTCTTTGACTACGATATTCAACTCGGCTGGAGCCGAGAATTCAATGATGTAAATCATTTTAGTCCTAAAAAACAAAGAAGGACAATATCCGGTTTGGTGGCTTGGATCAGTTGGGTAGTTGAGAATGAAAAGTTCCAATATATACGGCACCCCTCATTCTCAACAACGGACTCAATATCCGGTGCGTTTGACAACAGAGCTGTCTTCTCCACGCCGTATGAATGGCGCAAATGATAGTACAACACCCTCAATGTCGCATTATGATGATACACTTAGGCGGTAGTAGGATATTTCGGGTAAGCAGAGAGAAGATGGTATAAAGACTCTTCATGCTGCCTGAGAGCCTTTCAATTTGTAGGACCCTCCTCGTTAATAATTCGTCGGCGGTAAGAGAGTGTTGATCACGGCATCCTGGGAGGCAAGGTTGAATCCCTTAGTCTCGGACCTAAGACCAGCCGACATCATGAAGTTAAATGTCCGCGTTGCCCACAGACCAAAGGATTCAATTCCATGGAAGAAATTTTTATGCAATGTCGATATGCTGCTTTAGTAAGGTCTTATGTTCTGTATCCCTCACGTACGGGTGGAAATAGGCGAGAAACGCCCAAGGGCCACCAGTGTATGTGTACTATAGTGTATGTATCCCTTACGCGGCGTCTGACCTCAGACGGCCGGAGATCACTGAGGTTACCCTAGAGTTCTCTCCTTCCCGTCAGGTCGAGTTCTAACCCTAGAGGCTCTGCGGCCTGCCTTGCTGCCTTATAAAGAAATGTTCCCACACCTGCCAACTCCTAGTTATGGACCATCTGCAGGAGGGGATCTGACCGTTTCGAAACCTTGATATAATGAGATACTGGTAAGTCTCTTCAGCGCCCAGATGATGAATGGCGCTTCCATCCATGAGCACAGCGTCCTGTTCAGAATCTCCCGATCTTCCTTTCCTGAGATTATTATTATTATTATTTTATTATTATTTCTATTAGAAATCACTGGAGTTAAAATGTAATAATATTATATAATATATATAATTATAATTATAATATTATATAATAATATTATAATAATATATTAATATTTGTTTTAACGTATTTTTAGATTAGGGTACAAAAGATTCGAATTACGAAAAAAGCATTAAGAATCTCATTCTTGCATGTCGAATCTTTTTACAAAATTCAAAGGTCCCATTTTACTTATGAATAGTTTAACTCATTAAAATGTTTTTTAATGAATAAGTCTTAAAATAATCAATAAATCACAAAAATTGAATAAAATTGTGGGTTGGTTTTTTTTAATAAAAAATCATAGAACAATAAAACAATATGTATTTACCTTCAAAATCATTTTGTAGCAATTTAAGAATTTTATCTCTAACTTTGATTGCTCCTATTTCGAAATTAGCAAGTTGTGCGCAAAGATAAGCATATTTTTTTCCGAATTCTCTTGTTTGTAATGTTTCCTGGTGAAGTGAATTCAGTAAATTTCTGACAAAAAAAAGAAAATCGAAAATTAAAATAATTAAAATAGATTATAGATTTTTTTTTTTAGATTTGCAAGTAAATAAGGGTAAATCATTATTTGCTAGAATTTTTTGGAATCAAAATTTAACCAAAATGTTAAAATGTAAAGAAATCCTGAAACAAGTGACCGTTAACTTCACGAATTATTCTAAAAAAACATCTTATATATGGATGGGAGTTACAGAGGCTTAAGAATAAATGACGATGGTGAGTAAAAAGCCATTTCCTTTATCAGTTGCTGCTCCAAAAATAATACTCCCATAGAAATTTTAGCCATTGTTTCGAACAATCATTTTGAGTTATTCCATTGCAAACGACCATCGAGCACTATTGGTGTTGCGACAGACCACATTGCTATACAACGCTAAAGTATCCTGATGAACAAAATTATCCAACAGTATAATCTTACTCTTGAATATATTGCTCGCAAAGACAATATCAAGGGAAGTTAGTTGTAGTCCTATTTTCATTTTTTATTATTTTGAATAAAAAGTTATCATTTATTTTAATTTTGTTTATTCACGTTCATTCGATTGGTTAAATTTTAAGTGATTTAGTTAATATATATGTCCATATTTACCCAAACTCTGCTAACCTGACACATATATATAAATAAATCAAATTCATGATTATATATACCAAACTTTTATATATTCTGAATTTGAATATGATAAATAAAAAAATAAAAAAAAAAATTTGAATGAATAATTATTATTTAAAATTATGTAATAAGAAAAATAATACCCTACGAATCTTTATTATTTTATAACTTTAAGTAACTTATTTTATTTTAATAAATTATTTTTTAACATAAAATTCTTTTATTTAAAATAACTTGAACTTAAATTGGATATGTTATACATGTTGAATTCGATTTGGATGCTTAATTAATAGCCAAATTGTGAGACATTTCGAACCAAGTTTATTTTCTTTTAGTTCTTTTTTAGTCATCTAAAAACAATTTACATTTTATTAAATTTTACATATAATATAACTAAAATTTACATTTTACTTAATAAACTTGGGCTGATTTTGGTAAATAGTAAGGTAGAATTATAGCCTTAAATGCGGGATACATTTTATATAAGAAAAACTAGTTTTTTTAATTTCATCATAAAAATACTATTAAAATAATGAATACTAATTTGTTATTTAAAATGTTATAAAAGTTAATAAACTTATATCTTATCATTTTTTGACCAAATCTTTTAAACTTTCAAAAAGTTTAGATAAGATTATATATTAAAAATAAATAAATTAGATGATAAAAAATAAAATAATTACTCAAGTTGATGTGCTTCAGCGAAATAGTTTTTCACTAATATTTTAATTTCCTTAATCCCTTTCTGGTAAAATGTTTTATTTTTAATATCAAGTTGATATAAAAGATGAATGATTTTTTCAATTCTCTCGTCAGCATTAGGCTTTCTCATTGGCCGGATCCATCCTTTACTCAATGGATTATTTTCACGACTAGATCTTGGCGTTATTAAAATAGTTGGCACTCCATCTACTAATACAAACATTTCAAAATATTATTTTTGTAAATAAAATTCGTATATAAATATGTCACCAATTAGGATTGAAAAAAATTTAATTGAATGTAACTTTTTCTATAACATTGAGATCTATGACTAAACCAGAAAACAGCTAATAATTTATCATCTAGTAATCTGTTTGTGCATCTGTCTGTCACTGTTAACTCGAATAGGACAATCGGTTCCATCGATCCGTTAGCCAACTGGGAGATGGAGTTACTGTAGAGCGGCATTTAAAAAATGCTCTAAGTATCAAGTTCTCTTCAATTGGAGCTTTTGGAAGGGATAACGAAAATGTGACGTCATTGGCCCGTAATTTGTACAAGGATTTCATCTATTTTTGGTGTTTCTGATCTATTTCATAGCAAATTTCATAATCTTTTCATAATATTGTATAAATCTATTTTCTTTTCATATTACTCTCACATATATATGAACTTAAAATTTAATCAGTCGAATGAACCTGAATAAACAAAATTAAATTGCATTACCCTCTCCAAAAGCCCCATTTGAGGAGAGATTGATACTCTAGAGAATTTTTTTAAAAATGCCTATAGAACTTCATCTCACAGTTGGCACACGGATCGATGAAATCGATTGTACTATTCGATTTGAGAGTGGCAGAACCAGTCACTGATTACTAGTTGATAAATTATTAGTTGTTTTCTGGTTTAGCCATAAGTCTTAATTTTATAGAAAAAGTTACATTAAATTAAATTTTTTAAAATCATAATGGGTGACATATTTTTATACGAATTTTATTTACAAAAATAATATTTCGAAATGTTTGTATTAATAGATGGAGTGCCAACTATTTTAATAACTTCAAGACCTCACGCCGGCTGAGAGCGCCCTACTTGAAATCCTTCTTCAAATCAAATATTCATATAAATAATTTAGGATCTACCTAAGTTAAATTTTTTCAATGTAAATTGTTATGATACATTTATATTTTATGGTTGATTTGAAGGACCATATTTTTTTTATTTCATGTGGACCGTATTGGAGTCTCCATTTATTTATCCTATGTCTTTTCGTGAACATAGACACACACCTCAGACCCAACCGATCTTTGGCCGTAGCCATCTATCGGCACTGTAAAGTTACTTGTTTTCCTATCTCTTACTTTTCCTATTTCATTTCTATCTACTAACTACTAAGTTCACTCGGTCCATATCTCACCTATCCTAAGGGGATGTCCTTTTGAGGAGGGACTGAAAGGTCAATTTTGGCAAGTGAGTCGGACGTGTTCTTGAGCGCTCCTGCTTATTTGCTGATTTCCTCATCTTATATACATGCTAGTGGATTGTATTTTATACCGGCCTAAAGAGAAATGTCTGCTTAACAATCCCATCGCTTGCTACAGCTCATTCTGTAATTCGTTGTGGATTTTATTGGACCTAAAGTAAAATTTCTAAATTTCTAAATTTTATTTTTCATTAATCCAAGTTTTTGTTACTCTATTGGATATTCATTTAAATGAATTTAAGCTTAAAATAACCAGGGACCTGTTATCCAAGTGACACACATCTTTAGACCGGATGTGTGAAGGCTCTTTTCCTTCCTAAGCATCTGTTCCCCTCCCCTATACTTTGCTTCAACTGTTAATTCTTTATCCCGTAGTCTATCGACAGGCAATAAAGGGTCATCATGCCATCGTCACCAAGTGAACCTCTTCAATTATTAATGTATACAAGGACTATTTATTTTTATTTTATTTTATTCTAATATATAATTTATATTCACATAGAAATAAACTTTTTATTTTTGTCTTTACTTTATATATAGATAGATAGATATAGAGAGTCTTTTTAAAAAAAATAATTTGAATTCCTTTTAATCTATTTCTCAAATTTTATTCTTTTCTCGCAATTTATGTTTAATAGTGGTGATTGGTAAAAAATTTAAATAAAGGAATATGTGGCGCCCAAAAACCAATTTTAAAAAACTCGGGTAATTCACCTTTATAGATCCCGCTATTAAAATTTTTAGAAGACTAGAATTAATTTAACTTAAGACAAATCATGAAGATGGTGAAAATATATCACTGAACTTGTTGGAAATTTTTAATAAATTAAATGAAAATACCAAATACACCTAAATTATCTACGTGACATTAACTCCGAACTTGAAAGTAAAGTTTCGAATATGAAAGAAAGAATATCTGTGGACAAATCTATTTTCATTCAATATGAATTGGAGGAAATCGTTGAATTAAAAAATTTTAAAGAAACATTAGATTTTTGAAAAAGGAAATTGCTCTCAAAGATAGGGAAATAGCGTCACTTGAGGAGGACAATAGAACTTTGACTGACAAAATTAAATCCTTAAGTGCAGAGTTGAATAGGCTGGAAGAAACTCTTAAACGAAAAGAAAATAGCTCTGAAAAGAATACCCCAAAACTAATTAATGTCCCAATTGCTTCTGCCCCATCTAAGAGAACGGTGCGAGTGACTCATCGAGGAACATTATTAAAGAAATTGAGTAAATGACTGGGAGGAGGAACTTTATTATCCTTTTTGCACGGGATTCGTCGGAGCTCTCATGCCAACTTAATTGTAGATACCTTTTGATCTATAAGGGTGTTTCTCTTATTTACCTAAATATTAATGTTGACTCATTCTGAGAAAGAATTGTCTAATGCTCTAAAACTCTTTTTATTGAGGATTTATGATTGTACTTGCAGATAAACAACTTCTTGATAGGAGTACCTCTGAAAGAGTTGTACTCGCTAAGTGACGCCTTTAATTCTCTGCATACGTCCCCCAACCTCATTATTGCGACAATTCTCTATTCTGGAAAAAGATAGAGAAAATTTATAAGGTCATTAAGGTCTTGTGGAACTGGAGTAATCTCTATCGACATCAAATGAACAAGGACTGTTACAGCAACGAAAGTATAAGTTAGAGACTATATTTAAAGCGGGAGATTTGAATTTAAATATATTTAAAATTTTATTGACGCTACCATTTCCGCTGTACTAATTAAATCCAATAAATTCAATTAAGAATCTTTTTAAGAAGTATTTATAGACATTTTTTCAAATTTCTACCTAGGGAAATTGACCGTTAAATGAGCTCCAAAACTAAGGGATAAAATTTGAATTCAAATATTTAAAAAAATTTTTATCAATCACCTCATCGGCCGCGTCCGAGTTAGACCCTCGGTATTATATTACATTATCTCGATGTTTGTTTGCTCTGAAGAATTACGTATATTGATTATTGTAATGTGCAAAACAAAGGAACTTTTGCTGTCCCAGGATATTCATTCCAGATAGATAAAAATTTTTATAATTTTTTATCAATAAAAAATGAGTTTATTAACATTTGATATCCTTCTAGCTATTTTCTTTTAAATATAAATTTTTTTATCAAATTTCATATCATCAAAGATTTTTTTAAGTGGAAGTTGAATAATTATGCAAGATATAAAACTAAATAGAAGAATGACAACTATTAATTTGGAATATATATATAATATTTAATATATTTTTGTGTAGTAGAAATTATTTGTTGTAAAGAAAATTTAAAAAAAAATACTAGTAATTAGATTGGTCCTGCGCATGTGCGAGCTTTTTAGTTGATCTGCGCGTATTCATATACTATTAAATATTTGGAAATTCATCAGAGGCGCTCGTCAAATAAAGATTCACTCTTTACATTTCCTGTAGAGTATCTGGAATATCTATTTATCTATTGTTTGAGCAAGTTTGAATCGAAAACTATAACAGAGTGAGTGATCTCACTTGGATTTCAACAACAACGCATGCGTGGTTTGATCAAGAGATTGATGATTCGAAACATATATATGATCTCCCTTTTCAAGTATTCCAAAAATATACATAATAGTGTAATCAGAGGTCATTCTAAAGGAATCATATTCAGATTTTTTTCCTTTCTAGAATAGACTGCATTTCGAATTCTTATTTGGCCCTATTAATTTACTTTTAGTAGAACTTTTTTTATAATGAAAATTAGCAATAGTTTCTTTGGAAAAATCAAAAGAACTTATTGCTGTTCATTTTTTTTTTTTTTTTTTTGAAAAGACCGCCTTTCAACCTTTAATTTGTCAAATCTATAATTTTCCATATCAATTTTTTTTTAATTCAAATAATCTTCAATTTCTCTATGTAATTTATTTATTTTTACATAAATATTTAAAATATTATAATCAAAATTTGTTTCTATCATCGTTTCTTTGTTTTTTTTTTCCTTGATTAATCTGAAGATTTATTTATTTTTTTTTTTTTTATTTATGTTTTTAATAAAATGTTTCAAAATTTTCCTTTTCAAATTTTCTTTCTTAATTTAACAATTTTTTCGTATTAACTGATCGATCATATAGATTTTTTTTTCGAAATTGAAATGTATTTACTGATACTTTATTTATTATTTAATAATGTTAGTAACTTAAAAATTTCAATAAAATAATAAAATGGGAAAATTGCCTCAGGAGTTTTCAAAATTCTCTAAATTTTGTATGCAATTCAAACGAATTTTTAAAGAAACTCAAAAAACTATTTCTGACATCTCCTCATCAAATAATTCTTTTCAAGGTGAGTGGGCAAAGCTTTTATTTATTAATTTTTTTATTTATTTATTTCCATAATAAAAAAATAAAATTTGTTGGCAGATGAATTTTTGGGTAAGATCAATAATGAAGTATTAATTGAGAAAATTTGCAAATTGAATGAATACCCTGCTACTCTGGTCATTCTCGGTCCAAATACTTTTGCTAAGGCTTCTTTTGTAAATAAATTGCTTGGTCAAGATTTATTGCCTAGCGATTGTCAACGTTGGCGATGGATTCGAATAGTTTTTAATAGAAACTGCTCCGAGAAATATAAAATATCCTTAAGCTTAGAAATGAATTTGTTTGTAGTTGTGCAGGCAACTGAACAGGAATGGATTCAAATCCCTCGGGAACATATCCAGAGATCTGAGCAAGAAGTCAGCTTCACCTTCCCCTTTTCTTTTTCATAAAGAAAATAATTGTTACTAAATGTGCTTTCTTTTTTTTTCCTAGATCCAAGAGGAGATAATTCCTTTTTTAGAAATCCAACTCGGACAGAAATTAATGAGAGATAATTCTTTTCAAATTTTAATTCCTCCAGATTGTTCAGATCATTTGCAATTTGAATCTTTATTTATTCAACCTCTAGCATCAAATCAAATTAAAATTTTGCCAATTTTTATTTATGCAATTAATAATCAATTCCTAAATGTTCAGGTAATCATTTATTTTCTATTTACTTCCATTTTCCAACTTTATTCATTTATATAAAACGTAACTTTAAATATATATACACCCATGAAAACACTTCCATATATATATATATATGGAATATATATATATGGAATAATGTTTTCCCGGGTTGGTCCGCGTTGATTGTTGAGATTAACTCGACGTTTCGGCTCTCC
>JAAAKE020132915.1:0-14195 GCA_010014785.2 Anisolabis maritima | reverse complement strand
CAAGCCAAAGAAAACGTTCTGCAAGAGTTTTTAGTTTTTAACTTTTAAATTTACAATTTAGTGTCTTTTGGTTTTTTGAATTTGAGTCTAGACAGTTGGATTAATTTTTTAGGGTTAAGGACTTTTTTTCTAGAATCTATTAAATAGCTTTATAAAATCATTATATTAATATTACTTAGAAGGAATCCACACCGTTCACTCTTTGAGGAGAGTGCCTCATTAACGCTCAGAGACGGAGGAACGTTTTCCTTTTTGGGGAGTAGGAGTGGAGAGATCTTTTGTAAGGGGGACGAGGTACGGGGGACGGAGGGCGTTTGAAATGCCAACAAAAACTTTGACATTTGCCAATTGCATTTTCTTGGGCTAAATTTTGCCGGAATCAGAATTTTTAAATCGTTCGACTTTTTTTGCCAACGGAAGCCAATCTGAAAGTTAATTGAAATGTCTTCATAAAGTCCTTAACATCCTCTAGGGTATATATATATATATATATTAGGACTGTGATTTGAGTAAATAAACAAATAAATAAATTTTGCCCACTCGAGATGGAGGAGAAGGGAGCCACTTTTGCTACGGCCTTGGGTACAAGATCAGAAAAAAGGAACTTCATTTGGGGAAGGAATTAAAGAGAAGCAACCGATAATAAAAAACCAGAACTTTTTTTTTTTGCTAAAAATACTTCTTTTAATTTAATATCTGCTTGGGTTCCATTTTCATTGATAAGGGAGTAAATTGAGATAATGTCTTTCTTGAGAAGTTTTGTTCCTACTGCGCCACTACAATGATCCTTTTAAAGGACACCGCACTACTTGCTGAGTTTCTTCGCGCTAGTTTCTACTCCAGAGAGCCCAATTTTCTAATATTTGTGGAATTTATTTCGTCACCATAATAAAAAAAAATTTGATATTTCGAAAAAGGTACACCTGCTCCTTAAGATTAGAAATTTGAATAATTTTATTGTCCTCCTTTCTATTGTGCAAAAATCATATTACTACAACACATTAAATAAATAAGAATGAAAATTAAAGGGTGAGCTATTGAGCTTATTTATGATTTAAATCTGTTGATGCCATTGCATGTTCAGGAACGAATATAATTTGACTTTGTGTGTGTCAGTTTTTTTTCATAGCATATAACTCAAATACTAATTGACAGATGATCAAATAATTTAGATCTTAGGTTAAGATTAGAGTTCTTTTATGGTTTGGCTCTGATTAGTTTCTGGTTAAAACAGAATAAGGGTGAGAGAGAACGATTATTGATAATAAAACCCTTTTTTTTTTTTATTCATAAAAAATTAATTTATTCGCACGACCTATATTTTATATTTTTTTAATAACTAATAAAATTTAAATATCGCTATTTTTATTATATATGAATAGACATATGATTATGTAAGAATTGGCATATCCCAGCTGACGGAAATCAGGGAACCGATCTCATTAGTTGCTATCGGAATTTTATTATTGATGTTTCTTTGTTATAATGAGATGTTGCATCTAACAATTATAATGAAAAACAATTAGCTGATCCCCTTAACTAGTGGACTAGTGACAAGGCGCTTGTTTTATAATATAATCTGAGAATCAGTGGTTCTCGTCGAGAGCGATAAATTTATTTAAAACCAGTACATCCCCGATATATTTTTCCCTTTTTTATTACTTAGCCTAACCTCTCTTTTAGAAATAAATGTTAAACTCTGCTCACAGCCTATAAATACAACACTCAATAGCCAATTAGCAGCCTGTCAGGGCAAACATTTTCGGATTTTATATATTATAAGGTATAGATTATTGGCTAACAATTTAGATATATATAATTTAACCTAAAGAGAAAAAAAGGAAAATATCTTAAATATCTTCAATTAAAATATATTCTCACTATTTGTGTACTTTTAATATTTAAATATTTAAGCTAAAAGTTAAACTCATTTAATATAACAAATTCAGGAAATCCTGAGCAGGGTTCAAACCTCCCCCCTCAAAAATAAATAAATTTATTATATAATAGAGGGAAATATAGTGTTAAATAAAATTTTAAACTTTAAAAGTGATTAAAAAAATTATTTTATATTTTTTAGAATTTATTTTAAAGCAACAAATGATCTATTACTATTAATAAGATGATTCTTTTCAAATTGCAATTTATTTATATTAATATTATATTGGCTACTTAATAAATAAAAACCAAATCTAAATGACCTCAGATGACAAAAAAGATTTTAAAAAATATTTAATAATAATTAATTAACAATCTGCTCCATATGATAATTTATTTATTTTCATAAATATAATAAATTTTTTATTATTCTAAAAAAACTTAATTTTAATTTTATATCAAATAAAACTTATTCACAATTAATGATCTTTACCCATATATGATATAAATTTATTCTTTATAATCTTCCCCTCCCCCTCTGAAAAAATGTTCTGGCTCCAGCCCTGATCTCGGATAACACGGCACTTCTAAAAGCAAAGAATGGATGAGAGTTTAGTTTATATGACACGAATTCGCATACATCTCTAGAATATCCAAAGGGGGATCCAAATTACGGGAGTGGCTCATCCAAGAGTGAGAGGGTTGAGCATCCACTGATATTTTACTGAGGAGCTTGAGCCCCTTTATCGAATCGGCTAAGAGTTTTATGATAAGAATTAATAATTTTTTATGAATATAATTAAATTATCATATAGAGTAGATTTTTAATTAATTATTATTAATTATGTTTTTAAATCTTTTTTTGGCTAGCCATTTAGATTTTGTCTTTATTTATTTATTAAGTAGCCAATAAAGTATAAATTTTTGTCACTCAGGACGGGAAGCGAACCACTGACCTTTGGTACGTGAAGCCAGACCTCTAGCTCTGCGCAAAGGACAGCGCTAATAATTAATTATTATTAATAAAAAATATGTAACGCTAATTCGCCTATCGAAACTTTAAGAGAAGTAAAGTGAATAAAATGAAAAATTTCTTTATAAAAATGAATTTTTAGATTAAGTAAATCCACCGGGGAAAGTAATGAAAGAGCAAAGCTAGAGTAAATGGGCACTTCAATTACAATCGAAGGGAGATAAGAGAGACTTGCAAGCTCAAGAATGCAGAAGAAATAAAAATTACAAGTTTTAAATAAATTTTAGAGAATAATAATTTCTTTAAAAAAACGAAAATATTTATACCTCCAGCTCGTTTAGAAAATATTTAATTAAAGATGTTTTGAAAATAATATCAATAAAATAAAATATTTCAATAAATAAATTTTTTTAATTAAATTGAAATAAATAATAAAAGATGAAATATCTAATATAATGCCTCCGTTTTTCGAAGAGGAGAGCCCCATGGCAGCGGCAGATCTCAAATAATATTCCTTTTAGAATTTTGGCATCAAAATTTACAATTATACAAAACCACATAAGCAACATTCAAACTACCTATAAATTGGTACTAAGAGAACAAACACACTTTAATATAATATGGGAGGTAAAAATTATAACAAGAGAGGAGTAGGATTTCAAATAATAGAATTTATAGGGGGATGGACTGCAGAATAGTCGAGAGGATGGTGTCAGACGGAGCTATAATTCAGAGCTATGAAGGGACCCTAAGTGAACACCCAAACAGATAAAATTTTAAAAATACATGATTAACTATAATGGTCCAACTCTCATTGGCCCTGATTATGTAATTAATATTTTTAAAATATTTAACAAAAATATTTTAAAGCTTATATTTTAGTCCAATTCTTAAATATTTTCATTCTAGTTTATATATTCGACTTAAATGAATAAAAGTAAAATAATTAATAATTAAAAGTAAACTTACCCAATGTGAAGAACTCAGGAAATTCTGGAGCTGGGAAGCGTGGAAACGATGTTTACTCGAAGCCCATCTCAGGGACACTGAGGAGACCCTTGGCAGGAACTTGGAGCAGAGTTCAGGAAAGGCAGGCTCCAACCTGCAAAGAAGCAAGAAGGAATTTGTTAAAATAATACCCATAGCAGGTATTTTATATAAATATAAAGGGAAAATAAAAAATAAACTTTTGCAGTAAAAAAATGTTTTAATATAAAATAAAAAAAATATATATTTGAAAAAGGAGAATACTCAATACCATCTATCCAATTTTTTTTTTTGTATTTGTTAAAACAAGGTTTTTCACCTGAATTTATTTAAAATATTGAGAATTTAAAAAAATTCGAATATATGTAGATAATGGTGGATTTTTTCCAAGACCATAGTCGAAATTTTTTTTAAGGTAGGGGATATTTCATATAGCAGTGTTTCTCAAACTTTTTACTCTCCTTCAGTACCTCTCTTACTAGGAGAATGTGTGGAAAAAATCTCCAAATCGTTCGAAGCTCAAATTTAAGCTAGTTATCTCCTATAAATGCAATTAGGAGGTTTTGAAAAAATTCGGCTGGCTGAATTTTTTCCGATCTTTTTTTATTTTCTAATAGTGAAAAAGTTTTTTTTTTTCTGACAAATTTTATATTTGATATTTCATCAAAGAGTAAAAATAATTTAAAACTTTTTGCTTAATAGTCAATTTAAATTTGAAATTTTTTATTCTATAAAAATAGCTATTGTAATTAATTTTCTTTATCTTCTTAATGGGATTCATTTCATGGTTTAAAATTCGATTTGGCAATAAGAAAAAAAAGAAGTAATAAAAAAGGAGTTGCCTTGGAAATGTATTCTCCTCTAGGAAATAAATGAATAAAGTTGAATTGACTCCTTGGAATAAAAGCGATTGACAAGCAGGCAAGGCAAAGGCAAAAGGCAAATGCTCCTCACACGTGCCATGAAAGTCTCATCCTGTCAAGTCCATTTGGAAACACAGGTGCCAATATATTACGCAAGATAAAATCTTTGTCCCATGTTTATTTAAATCTACTACTTTATATTTTCCATATATAATAAGATTCAAAAAAAATTTTGAAAGGTGAAAGAGAAAGAGAAGAAATATTTAAGAAAAAACTTGGCAAAGCGGAAATATTAAGCGAATAAATAAATAAATAAAATATAATTATTAAATTTTAGATCAGAGATCAGAAAGTATTTATGGATCTGTATTATATTTATGACTACAAGAACATAAATTTCTAAGTTTGCATCAAAGGATTCGCTTCCTAGTTCTTTGTTGGAGTTAAATTTCCCTTAAAAAATTTGCGAAAAAAGAGAAGTGGAAATATTTTTTTTTAAGTTAAAATTAAATATATAAACCCTATAGTTAGTCCATTGTGGAAATTCCAGAGAGAAGTCAAGAGGCATAGGAGGGAAGATAGAGATGTTGCCTTCCCCCACAAGAAAAAATAATTTCATATAAAACTTTATTTGTTTGTTTTTATTAAATGTAAATAATATACAAAATTTGACGGACTTTTTATTTTTATTTATGGAAGTTGTTTTAAATTAATTAAGCGTGTTTTTATTCTGTAAACAAAAATAATAAAATATTAAAAATTGTATTATTTGTATATATCGTGGAGCAGAAGATTTTATTTCCTCTCCCCACCCTACACCATAAATTTCGATCCCCACCCCAAAATCAGTATTAGTATTAGTAGTAAATAGACAAAATTCTGAGACCGCCTTTGGGCGGATTATATTATAGTATAATAATTAAAATATTTTTTAATTTTTTAAAATTGTAGGGTCAAAATAATTTTTAATATTAAAACTAAATTTATTTTATTAGAATTTATTTATAATAATTGGCTATTAATTAATTTAAATAAATATGAACAGAAAACGTAAAAATTATATTAATATTTATCGTAGGATATATCCTATATATAAGACCCTCAATGAAATAAAAATTTAATGTTGTGGCAGAAAAATAAAGAAAAATTTTTTATGTTGTTAGGGTTGTAGAATCGGTTAATATAATATTTTGTAAAAAAATTTTTTTCATATTTGTTTAATCTTATATAATATTTTTATATAAATAAATAAATAAATAATTTCCATTTGTTAGAGAAATGACTAAATGATAAGTAGATTTATTTTTATCCATATATCAACTACCCCATTTATGAGAAAAATAAATATAAAATTTTCTTAAATTAAAAATAAAAAGTCAAAAATCTCGAATAGGAGGAAATTCTTGTGTCCTTTTACTAAGCTCTATTAGTCATTAATGAAAACGTATATATATTTACCTAATTGATCAAAAAAAAATAAAAGTTAATCTATATAAGAGACGATGGGTTATTTCGAGTGCCGCATTGGACAGGAGCCAATGGACGTGCACACGTGCGAGTACGCGTGTCAGACACCTACCTCTAAATCTCCAGCCCTTGTCGAAAGGATCAAGTTAAAGAAAGTTTAGTAAATATAATAGATTTATCTAATAGTATTTAAGCATGTGGTAAGATAGGTAAAAAAAAAATTCAAAAGAATGTTTGCAAAATTAGAAACAATCATTGAACCAAAATGATGGTTGTATTTTTGTTGAACCTGCATCACATCCACTATTTAAGGCCCCATTTTTATGAAGCTCAACCCTTCAAAACATCCACCAACTATTGCTAAAATGATTAAAGAAGAGCCTTTTGGACGGAGCTTGAGTTCAAAGAACGCGCCCCCCACTCCCATGATAACCTAATAAGTATTAGATGTTTCTATATTTCATAGGCATTTTATATTAAACATCTCGATTATTAAATATATCTAATTTATTTTAAAAACATTATCAAATTGCAACCTCAGAGAATAATTTATAAAGATTGAGAACGCAGACATATTATAATAAATAGATCAAAAATATCAAGAATATATTAACCAAATAAATGCTCGCATTTCTTTCTGAACGACGCATGCGCAACCAAGGGCCTTTTCTAATAATATGAAATAGTTAATGGGAAATTTTAAAAAAATTGCAATAATTTTTATAAAGTAGATATTCGGTTATCATATCTATAAAATTTCAAATCAAATCATTGGACCGTATAGAGCTAAAACCCAAAACTAACAATAATCGATTCTTAGAGAGAGAAGTAAACTATAAAAATATTATTTTCTAATAAGAAGTCTAACAAAATTGCAATTTCTTTTTCTAACCTAATCTAGATTGAAGAGATGTCTTCCTAATTGAGTCCACTCCTTTATTCAGACTACATTCAGAGGTATGTTAGGAATTTGTCCACCCGAGACCGTGGTCTTCGTGTGTGCGCATTTTTTTAACATGATTATAAGTACAGCACTCGGTAGTTTTTTTATGCTCATGTCTTTGTCAGGGGTGAATTTATTTTCTTTGAAACTTGCAAATGAATCGTATTTTATCTGATGATGAATAAATGTTAAAATTTGCATCTTTATTGATTTATATATATTTTGAACACAATTTGTGGAAATTTTATATTATTTGGTCCATATTCACTCTTCATACAAGTTAATTATTTTCTCTAATCTTGCACTGACTTATATCTCTCTTTCAAAAATGACCACTTCGATAGAATTAAGACCCGTGGCTCTTTTGAAGTTATATTACAGATTGCACTACAAATATGAAAGAAATTAAATATTCATAATTATAAGAAAAAAATTGCGTTGTAAAAAGACAAAAAAAGAGTACAAAGGAGTACAAAAAGTGGTAAAGGAGTTCCTCTATAACTCTATAAAAGTGTACATATTAGAAATGGTGTTGTATCTAGTTGATGAGAAGATAGGAGAAATAAAATGAGCTCTAGATATAAGGTCCTAGGTTCGAGACCTGATTCGTCTTTTCTTTGTAAATGAGTTAATTAGTTAGATTCCGGTTATTGCATATTTATTATATAATAATAATAATCTCAAACATTCAGAAAAAGAGCCTTTCTAATATCTGACCATTTTGACGTGGGGTGGGACCCTGGGCTCCATGTGCTCTGATCTGACGATAAAAAGTATTAATAGATTTTAAGCGTGAGAAAATAAATTACTTAACCCTTCGTAGTTTTTATATAATCACAATTTTAAAATTTCCAATTTCCTCCAATTGATTGCTATAGCTATATTTTTTCCTCTAACTCTGGCATATAGCCCTTTATATCGTCCTGGCTAATTTCCAGCCTCCTGAATTCCGCCTTGTTGGGCTGAATAAAAACGACACAAAGTCTCCTGTTGTTAGGCCACCAAGCAAGTCAAGCTCCTCGACAATTTCTTCTAAGATATAAAAAGGAATGAAAAAATAAAAAAAAAACGTTCACATTTAGTTTTTTATTGCTTTAAAAAATAACTTCATGAAAAGTAGGACTCATCCATCTAGCTTGGTACACATCTGGAATTTTCCAGATGTTTTTAGAGAACAGCATGGAATTTGTTAGAGGATTATTGAAAAAAAAAATTTGTTTGTTAGCAGTTATTTTTTTTGTCTTTTGCCTTTGACATCGTCTACTGGACTGACGTTTTTCTTGGATAATATTACTGACTCAGTCGCTTTCGGCGGCCTTCATAAATTCCCGTTATAATTGATAAATGAAGGATAAAAATATTTAAAATAAAAAAAAAGTATTTATAATAATATAAAGAAACTTGCTTGTTTTCTAAAGTAAATAATCATTGTTTCTTTTTTTTTTTTTTTATTATTAATTGAAGATAACTTTTTAATAAGTAATAAATGTCCAAGGCCCTTTATCCATCGACTCAACTTTAGTTCATCGTTGCATGGGAGTTGAATTGGGCATTGTTCTGACGCAACGCATTTGCAACTGATTTAACTTCAGTTTGCTGAATCGTGTCGAAAATGATTTAACAAAACAGTAATAAATAAATTACTAAAAAATTATTTCATTATTTCGATATTGAGGGACTTATATACCATGAATATTATTATTCAGGAGAATTACTTTTCCGTAGTAAACTTTTAAAATGTTTTATCGTAGAATTTTTCACTCGTGAAAGCGGGACAAAATTAATATATTTATCAAAAAGACTAGACGGTCAAAAAACTACAAAAAAAATAAAATAAAAAAAAAATGATTATAAGTGAGATATAGCTGGGTAAAAAAAAAAAATTACTATACGTATGGTCAGGCTATAATAATTTATATTTTTTAAATTTAAACTTATCCACGCTTTTCCCACGATGTGCCTTTTTAGAATCCCTGCTTGTTGTATAAGCACCGATGTTTTTCATTTGCTTCGACTAATCTCGTTGCCTCTTCATGGCATCCAAGGAGTTTGGGAGTTGGAATGCAAATGCCACGCACGTTTGCAGTGCAGTCGGTTTCGTTGCAGTTGCACTGGACGGCGAGGACTGACAGGCGACACAGATCAGATTTATTGCGATAATAATGTAACATTGTTGGGTTGCAATTGCGGTAACGTCGATGGACGAATGGGGATATTTTTTCTTTTTCATTTTGAAAAAAAAAATGCCATTCTAATTTCCATATTATTATTTACTAAGTTCGGAACTTTTTCAATATTTGTAATCTATATATTGATTGGCCCGGAGGTTTTAATGACACTGTCTAATATGTCTCATATATTTACTTTTTTAAAAACAAAAATTAAGAGTTTATTTTAATTTTTAGCATAGAGGATTTTGTAAAAGAAAAAAGAAAGAAAAATCTTGAAATTGTTTTTCATTTAGGGGTCGTTTTGATTTTAGATATTTTACTGCTTTGGACAATCCCTAATAGAAATTTAAATTTTTTTAATAAAATATCAAATTATTATTCCTTATATATAAGAATATATAATTCAATTTACTTATTTAATTTTTATAATTTAAATACATTTTGTATAAATTTACAAATATAAATTTATTGATTTTATATATACAATTTAACTTAATAAAAAATCCCCTATTCAAAATATTTGTATATGGGGAAAGCAAAATATCTAGCTCCAGCCCTACTGGAAAGACTGAAAATCCTGGGGTCGATCCCCGGGGAGCTTGCGCCCTGATCCCATCAAAAATAAACACTTGTCTTTTAGAAGACCTTTATCCAAGAAATGTTTATCAATCCACATTTTATTTTAACTTTGCTATAATTTAGTAAGTCTCAGCCTTAGTGCATACGTACTTACTACAGTCATTCCCTGATGAGTGAACATTTAATTTTTAGAATTATAACTCTTTTTTGAATGGAAGCACACGTGTTTCCTTTATTCAATTTTTCTGAAAATCCCCGATTCCGTTGATTAATGTTTTTATCTGGCAATTATTATTAAATAAAAATTTTTTCAAAGACACACAAACAGTAGGTTTTTTTTCCTTTCTAAATACATCAACAGATGACACATGGCAGAGTTTATTATTTACATTTATTTAGATATAATAGCCTCCGCTATTGTTATTTTTACTCTAGATATAAAAGATGCGTCATTTGTACGCAATTTAAAAACTTTTAATATGAATGAAAGGAAATAATGATTTCCGCTTGGGCATTTTCTGGACTCTATGTTTATTTATAAACCTCTCTTTATTTTATAAATTTTATTTGTGGGCCTAGAATTAATGGGAAATAGACACCCTATTTCATTCATCATTCAACGAAAAAACCAAAATAGGATAGGAACGGGAAAAGGTGCGAAAAAATTTTAAAACTATTATAGAAATTGGCAACGAAGTTTGAAAAGTTTTCTTAAACAGAGCTAACTACCAGACATCCTGTGAGTAGGAGGAGGGGCCGCTCAGTAGAGCGTATTGCCAGTGTTCGGATTATATTGTTTATATAAATAAATAGCTTTAAATTAATTGCAATTCAAAAAAGTCAAAAAGGATAAATATTTATAATTTCAATTGGACTGTATACCTACCGGTTCCTCCTTTACTTCCCCGAGGTGCTTTCATGGTATGGAGAAACCTCCAACTCAGTTAACCTCTGGCCGTAGCCTCTATCGGTATCCCATGAAGTTACTTTATTTTCTAACTATAATTCCTCCTTCTTTATTCATTTTTAGCTAGCAAACTACTCTATAACTAATTCCACGGTGCCTTTCAACCAACCTAATCTATGAAGGGAGGATATTCCAGTTTGAGAAGGGATTCTCAGTACCGGCGTATCCTCCTTGCGAAGAGTGTTTCAGTGAGAGGGAATTGCTAAGTCCCTTCTATAGGACGGGATGTCACAGCTCTCTCTAGTAGAGAGGCCTGAAGGCTGAGAAAGAGAGATGAAAAAGAACATATATAGCTAACGCCAACTGTGCCAATGTGTGCACAAGACTTAGTATTGTGTAAAAAAATGCCGAAAAGATTTAATAAAAAATATATATATATATTTTCACACTAGTAAAAACGCTACTTTAGATTTTTTACTAAAAAAATAATCAATAAAATTTTTTTTACTTACATAATAGTGTGCTCCGAAGTTAAGAAATCTCGAAGTTAGAAAAATGTCAAATTTTAACGAAGAATAAAAAATATATCCGAAGATAAATCTATAAAAAAACAAAATAGAATTTTAGTAAAATTTTATCATTTACGTAAGAGAGATTTTTATCATTATCATAAGAGAGACAGACAAATGTCATGCTAAAAACATTTGATTCGTGCTACAAATAGCTTATTTTGAAGAAATGTCAGTCTTGGCTCGAGTAACTCGTGGTCGCTATCCACGTACTCACTAGATATGAGCCCTGAGTATTGATTTACATATTAATTAATTAAATGTTTATTAATAAAATAATGAATTATTTATCATTGTTATTGTAAAAATATAATTTATCTTTTCGTAAAATTTCCTTGACGTTCTTTTAATAATCGAATGAAGAAGATATTACTTAATCTTTCTGTTTTGAATAAATAAGATAAATATAAGAAAAATATTTTTTTTACAAAAATATTAATTAATATATTATTATATATGTATGTCTTTTTAAGTTTAATCACAGTAAGTAATAAAATTTTCAAACAAAAAAGTTATATATAAGTAATTTTGAAAATAAAATATAAATAATTTAAGGATACTATTAGCGGAATACAGATAAATTTTTTTTAAATATATATCTAATTATTTATTTAAAAATACTTTTGGTAGGGAGAGTACATTTATCTATTTAGAAAAAGAAGTTTCGCTTTCACTATACTTAATATTATTATTCTTTAAGGTGATAATAGCGACATTTACAAGACTATAAATAAATAGAACAGTTGGGTATCTTGAAGCAGCCATTAAATTATTATCGAAGCATTAACTCGACTTGGCGATGCTAAGAATCTGACCCAGTGAAAGGGAAACTGCTTTTCACTCAATTGACAGACGGACAGATATACAAGCAGAATGTTGCCCCGAAGGTGCTGACCACCAGGAATCAATGAATGGATATTGGAGATATTTTTTTTTTCATCTGTGAAAGGGAAGATTCTTCTTTCCTTCCTGCTATTTAGATTTTAAACGAGTCATCCAAATTCGAGAAAAGTTTGTTTGTTGCCCCTGACTCTCCGTTCCTGAACACCGCATGCGTAAAATGAAATGCAACGTTTATTTTTTCACTCTGCGCATGGGAATTTCTTAATGCGCATGTGCCGTTACATTCTCTCTTCTGTTGCCTTTTGTCAATATATCACTGAATTTAGAAATTATGGGATCGATTTCCATTTTAACTTTTTTATTTAAATTAATTGTGAAGGTCAAATAAAAATGCTTAATTCAGTAAATTAATATAAATTAATTTCTTCTCTCGTTCTATAACAGTTGACTAACAACTACAAATTGTTGTTGTTAGCATTGTTAAGGGATAAAGGAGAGTTGAAAATAGTCTCCGAAATATCCGGCAATAATGAATGACCTGCTAAGACAAAGATTAAAGAAGAGGAATATTTATTTGACCTTCATCATTAATATTTGGCATTCCACACCTTTTTATTCAATTAAATAATAAATATGGATAATCATTCATATATACCTCGTATATATGAATTATAGCTCTTTTTAAGCCAGTGAAATTTGATGATATTAATATATAAAAATATGTTTAACTTTAATGTGATTTCATTCAGATTAGAGCAGATATTCTTTTTTCATTTAACTTTATTTCTTCTCAGCTGACGTTTCGGACCATCTCAAAACCGAAGGAAAGTCATTATTGAGTGTCAAAATGGATGCCTGACTGGTTATTGTATATTATATTTTATATGGTTGGTGGCCTTTTCTCCGATTACCTATTATTATGCTAATAAATATTTGTTTCATTTGCTGACTTTATTCCGGTCTTGAGGATGGCACATACCCGGACCGAAACGTTAGCTGAGAAGAATAAATTTAAATGAAATAAGAATAGTTGCATTTCTCATTCCTGCCTCAACCTCTACTTTTATCATCATTTATTTATCAAATAAGAGACCAAGAAAATTTTTATTAAAAAGAAATAAGTAAATGAAAATTTTAAAAATATTAAGAATAAAAAAATATATATTTAAATGAAATTAGAAATACGATCCAGACACTTTGAGACGGCTTGATAGCTAATTAATTCTCAGAATTCATTTGAATACTCAACAAAAATACCCTTGAAAAATCTTTTGTAATTTAATTTTGTTTGCACGATTTAGGAAATTTTTTTTTACTCCTGCTTACTTTTTGATTGATTAAAAAATTTAATATAAAAAATGTTTCTGAATATTTTATCATTATTATTATTATCAATAATAGAAGTAATATGAAATACATTATTCATACTTTATAAAGCGTTCTTTGTTCTATCATAATACTCGTTATTTATTTATTTAGTTAAAGATAAGTATAAAATAGACGTAATGTTGAAACGATGATGTAAAGAGAGTGCGGCCCGCTCTGCCGAGCCCTCGTGCAATTGGCATTGCGGAAACGGCGCCGACCACGCCTGCAAGCCCCATGCCGGGCCAGGGGCTTACTTCATTAAGCGCACCTCTCCCTCCCTACTCCTTCTTTCTATTTCAGCTTGTTTAAATTACTTCAAGAAATTTTTTTTTGTTTTTCCGCATCTCAGAATAATTTCACAATAAATAAACAGATGAAAAAGGTTATCCGGCCATATTTATTAGAATTAAAGTTAAGAAAGGGCCCCATCCCGCGAGAGTTTAAAGGTATTCATAATTATCAATATTGATAAACCTTCAAAGTCAAAGGATGATGGTTCTGATCCTATGCAATCCGAAGGAAATTTGTTTTTTGGATACCAATTGATATATTTAAATAAATATGCCTGGATAATTGAATAGTAATAAATATATTTATGTGTATCGTTTAAAGCAGGGGTCTCCAAACTACGGCCCGAGGGCCACATC
>JAAAKE020132903.1:0-33639 GCA_010014785.2 Anisolabis maritima | reverse complement strand
CATTTTACAAATTAAATTTATAATATATGTATTTTGTATTTTATTGTATTAATAAACAAAATTATTTGCTTATTTTTCCCTTAAGTAGAACCTAACCCTATATCTCACTGTAAATATGGGTTCATTTTACGACGATTCGATTTGCGCCGGCTTTTGTAGGAACGGAACTGCATCGGAAACCGAGGGCTACCTGTACTCTTTTTTTATCATCCATCCAAGCAAGAATGAGAGAAAGGAGAACGCAGGCGCAAACAGGAAGGCGGAACTTCACCTCCCATCATGATATATTTTTCTCCGCCTTCCAGAATAGAGAGGCATATTCTCACAGATACATTCATATGCCACACTATTCTTCTCTTTGAATATTACTCTTGCTTGAAAGAATAATAAAGATTTTTTAAATATATGCAAATTGTCTGCATATTTTTATTTATAATTAATTAATTTTTCCCCTGAAGTTAAACGTGACATAAATCTCGGCAACAAGATATAAAAAATTTTTATTTCAATCACCTGGCTGCTTAGAAGGGTTCCCGCTTTTATCCTTGCTTCTCCGGATTTCCGGAATACAGCAAGAGAATGAGATAAAATTTCCAGAAAAGTAATGAGCTCCTCTCTTAAATTTCTCTGCCGTTGGCGTTGAGATTTTGTTGCTGGAATGTAAAACAGCTGGTGATAATTGATTGACATTATCTATTTTATATAAACATTTATATATGTACAGTGAAACCTCTATATACTGGACACCTTTGGGACACAAAAATGTGTCAGTTATATAAATATGCCCGGTATTTGGAGTTTAAATTAAGGTAAAAGGTCCAAAAAAAATTGTTCGTTATTTCGAGGTGCCCGGTATTGGAGATTTCATTATAAACACAAATATTCTGTACATGAGCTCTCGATTCGTGCAATGAATTTTATATTATTTCATTTAATTAAAAGAAATTGATAATAGACCTATAGATTTAAATAAAAAATTTTACTTAATTGCTTAAGATTTTATAATATATAACCAAGAAGAAAGAAGAGAGATAAAAATAAAAATTGATGGAGAAAGTTTATTTATTTTTATTCCCTAACCTTTTGCAATTGATTCAAATTGCATTTCTCGGTGGTGATTTTTGTGAGTGACCATCGATGGTCTCCCATTAAAATGTAATTACTATCAGCCCAGAGTAATAATTAACCCGAGAGGTTTAAAACACTAACGCCTGCAATGCCGATAAATCAGGCCGCCCTATATATATAGAAACGGTAAATTGCAATTTAAGTTGGCCGACTAATAGCGAAATAAAACCTCTCTCTATCTCTGGGTAGCTGTAATCTCTATCTATCTCTTCTCCTCAGGGGAAGTTCGAAAATAATCATTATGATCTTTATTTATTAAGTATTATTTTTATTTTTCTGGTTAATATTTTAAAAAATAATAAATTTTGTTAGCTCTGAAGATGATTGTGATGGCGCTCGAAAAGTCGGTAAGAAAATTTTATTTTAATCACTGGCTGCTCTCCGCAATTTGCGTCTTCATTTAAAGTTTGATTTTTTTTAAATTGACTCTGGGATGCATAAAGTTACTGGAAGTTAGCCAACCCAAATGGCCAACTCTCTAATGGATTTATTTTTCGATTAAATGCTCTAGAGCGGTGCGTAAATCTATCAAGAAATTAACATCTGAGCATAAGTGATTAGATCTGGAGCAATTAATCGAAATAGCCATTAATGAGATGGTAATTTGAGTTACCTAATTTCCAGGAACCAGACCTCTATCTGTGATCAGGGAATTTTAAATATTCTGTTTGGCTAAAAAAATTCTAAGGATCAGAGGTTCGCTTCCCGTTTTGAGATGAAATTTATTTAAATAATTTTATAAAATAAATAATTTAAAGACATTAAATATCTTCAGATCCTAACCCTTTAAAAAAATTTTTGTTTAGAATAAAAAATAGACACCTAATGAGTTTGGCTCTCCTGATATATAATATTATTTAGGAATATTTTTACAGAAGTGGAATTAGTTGGATAAACTAACTCCTTACCCCTCCTTATAGGATGATGCGGATATGTCTCAAGTGTAAATATATGTACTCACTATTTTAGAAAGGAAGGGTGGAAGATGATTAAGTATTCTCGCATTAATTTAGAGAGAAAGAGGCGGCGAATCAGAAGGAAAATTACCTGGAAAGAAGGAGAGAGAGAGTTAATTAATTTATAATATAATAATTATCTTATTTATAAAAAATTTTAATATATAAAGACATTAAAATTTTTTTTCTAATTCATAAAGGAAAAAATGTTAGAGAAAGTAAAAAAAATTATGATTGTAAAGATTCATCTAGTTTCTTTTTCTTCAATTGATTGGTATAAAAAATAATAGAATCGGAAAAACGCAACGATATTTAAAAATATAAAACATGACATATAAAAGGGTGGAACACGTTGGGGTTACCTAACATTCATGGGAGTGAGTTCCCGTTATCTTCCACAAAAGAAGGGGTCATTAATAGTTGGATAAATTTTTGCCCTGAGCTTCAACTCATGATTATATATTTTCGGCATCTGAGCCTTTAAACTCCGTCCTTATTTAATTTGGTCGCCAATGTAGTTTAAATAAATTTTTGTCGCTCAGGACGGGAAGCGAACCACTGTCCTTTGGCACGTGAAGCAAGAGCTTTACCTCTGAGGGACAGGATAACTCATGATTATAATATTGGCCTCTTTATCCCCTCCGCTCGTGTTAATTAATATCATAACAATAATAAAAAAAAGGGGAAATAAATTTTATTTATTTTTAATAAATTATTAATTTAAATTGAAAGCGAAAACGTAAAAAAAATAACTCGGAAAGATAATAAGGGAATTCGATAAAAAAATTATTTCGTAAATTCTCCGGTGAAAGTAATAAAAGAGAAAAGTTAGAATAACAAGGGAACTTAAATCACAATCGAATGGAGATAAAAGATTCGGTCAACGAGATAAGAATTCACATCAAAATAATAAAAATTAAAAATATTTGTTCAATGGATTTTCCCTTAAAAAAATATTCTTTACATATTTGAATCCAAATTAAAAATATCTACTAATTAAAATAAAAATGAACAGAACCTAAATAACAGAAAAAATAATAATAAATAAATTTAAAAAAAAAGTCTCTGTGATCTGGGAAGGATGGAATACTATGAATCCAAGAGTCGTGTAGATTCGGTACCCACTCAAATCGATAAAAACCTATTTAAATTTATTCTCTACCAAATAAAATGGTCCTAAATATAAATTCAGAAAGTGAGATCAGATGTCTTTATTAACTTCATAATTCATTGAAGTTTGAACTAAGATGATTTCTATCAATTAGCCAGTCCGCTGCTGGAAGGTTAGAGCTATTGACATTGTCAATATTGATAACCTTAAAAGCCAAGGAGTGTGGTGGATTCGGATCCCAGTCAGATGAAAATTTAATCAATTGGATACCAAATGATGTAAATAAATTTGCCTAGATAATTTATATAATAATAATAAGAATTGTTTAAAGTCTATATGGCTAAAGTTTCCGAAAAGAGTTGATAAGATTTCCTCCCCTAGTTACACCTATGACTGCTAAACACATGTTTAAATAAGATTAATCTAAATATCAAGAAACAAAAAAAAATTCATGAAAAAAAGTGAAGTTTAGTCACCGAAATGTCGACAAATAAATATGAAGAAATTCTTGAAACACATAATTCCCTTCAATTCAAAGATATTTATTTATTTATTTATTTAGATATAAGATAATGGATAATTTAATATAATGACTATTTTGGTCTAGTTATAAGTTTAATACCTCTGAGCATGTTAATAGCATATTTATAGTAAAAATTTTAGTAGATTATATATAATATATTACTTTTAAATGATTAAATGTAAATATAAATTCAAAATTTACTTACAGTTCCTTTGAAATTGTAGAAATCCTGGAGCTGAGCAGCGCAGGTCTGATGTGAACGCCAGGCTCCCTCAGAGCTCACTGAGTGAAGGCGCCAAGGAGCTGAGAGTCGAGCGACCAACCCATGCAAGCCACGACCTGTCAGGGCCTGGATCATCTGCAAGCCAGGAGAGAGAAGAAATTTGATTCATGTTATGTAATGACCTGGATTTTATTTATAAAATAAAAAATAATAATTTATACCTTTTATTAAAATAATTAACTTTTACTTTCTCTTACTCATGCCTAACCTGGAGACCAAGAATCGCTTGGGTTTATTTTTAATATGCCAGAAGCTTCAATAATAGAGACCTTTCAAAAGTAGAATCTTTGAAATTAGACCTAACAATTGTGTCATTCGTAAATATGTTCCAAACATCCTAAAGAAAGATTTACATATACACATAAATACAATATATAATATACACATACCTATATATATGTATTGTTTAAAGTCTATATGATCTCAGATGAGATTAAAGTTAGGGATATAAAAATCTTTATATTTTGTTTCCATAGAAACGATTTCTCCCATTTTTTCTTAAATCTTAAAAACTTTTAAGTGTATTCAAAAAAAAAAAAATAATAAATTTTAATTAAAATCGTTAGGGAAAAATAAAATATATACAATATACCTAGTAGATATCCAATGAGAAATTCTTATATATATAAAAGTATATATAAGTATATATAGGTATGTAAATTTTTTTCTCATACTTGAGAAAAAAATCCTAATAGTTGCTATAATTCACATAAACGTCGTCAGAATGTTATTATTATTATTATTTCCTCTTATCTATATATGAAATATATAGTGAAAAGCATTGTGGTCAATATTTCAACAGAAACACGTTTTTAAGTCCCCTGAATATAAAAAAATGGGTTTTGCAAAATGGTCTCTATCTCTGTGTGTGTGTGTGTGGGAAGGAAACAAGATTTCTCAAAAGCGAAAAAACGTACCAGACCGAATTTGTATATTTAAGTTATGTACTTTCGTCGCAAGCACCTCGAGGTTTTTCAATAAAATTAGTCAAAGAATACTAATGTTTTATTGATGTACTTTTTTGGTTTTTTTCAATTTTCTCAAAATTTGCCTTAACGATTTTAATTAAAATTCATATATCTATTAATGATCTTTGAAATGTATTAACCCTTATCCCTAACAAAATTGTTTGGGGCCTAATTTACTGATGCAAACTTTTTAGTTTTTTCGATTTTCTCTTAAAGTATTATATTTTAACAAAATCAATTAAATTGGTATTATATTGGCACTAAACGGCTACCTTGGGGCCCGACGCAAAAAATCTGGTGTGATAGTACATCACACATCTTTTCTTTCATTAGAGAAAGTTGTGTTTAGTCAGATTTTTATTATATTATGTTGATGTGATAACGCAGAATTTTCATATTTGGATCTTTCAAATGCCAACCAATTGTGTAAACAAAACTAATACTAGATACTAAATGTTACACACCATTTTAATGCTAATTGCATAAACGATATCTCCATAATATCATTTCAATCCAAGCATTTATTTCAGTTTGCGTAGCCGACTTCGAAAAGAACAGCAATCAAATTTGTTATTAAAACTGATTTGGGTTGGGCAGTGAAAAATTGTATTTAAAAAAAAAAAAGTAAAAATGAAATTTAATCTTAAAAATAGTCGAGAAAAGGAATATAAGAGCATCCCGTACGATTTTTTTAATATCGATTCGAAAAAATAAATGATAACAATAAATCTCATATGAGTTTTTTGTTCTTGTTTTCATCAATGGACATACAAAATGTTATTAAATTCTCTTTAAAACAAAAAAATAACAAGTCTTCCATTTTGTTTATAAAACGGTTTGTTGAATATGAAAAAGAAAAAAGGAAAAAAATCAATGTCCTCTCCATATATGATATGATATGTTAGTACTACAGACAAACATAAAAGCATGTAAGTGTATTAGATAATGTTTATCTAAGGGGGCACTCTCGTTGATGGATGCTGATTGGTCCAGAGCAGAAACCTAAATCTAAAAATAATATTGATTTTTTGTTAAAAAATTATTTCCTTTTATTTAGGAAAAATAAAATTAAAAAAACAATAAAAATATTGAAAATTATGTTACACGTATAATAAAAAATTATTAATGTTGAAGAGAGGATTAAGGCAGTAAAATTTTTGAATATTGCGTTGAGCCCTTTCAAATTCAAATCCAACTTATTGCAAAAATTATTAAAATGAATGATGACAGGAGGAAGGAAGCGAGAAAATAATCCAGTAAAATTCCAGCCAAAGACACTCCATGTATTATCAGGTCATTTTTGAATCTTAAAAATCTTAACTCCACTCTAAAAAACAGCCAGCAAAAAGTTTTCATTACCAAGAGTTTCAAAACTCGACCTAATCTGATAGATTATACCGCGTTTGTTACTTCCCCGCCAACTAGTTACTTTAGAGGGGGCTGTCTCCGCCCATCATCATTTTCACTCCTAGCCCCTTTAATATTCCGAAAATAATTCAATATCTCTATTAAATTTTACAACAAACGTTAAATATGCTCTATTATTAATTACCGTTAGACCCCCACCCCCTGACTGAGATGTTAAAGATAGTGATATTGTCACAGTGATTAACTTAAAAGCTAAGAGATGTGGTTCCGATCCCAAGCATTCCGATGACAATTTATTTAAACCAATTATAGATTCCAATAGGTATAAATATTAGTAGAAAAAGTAAATTGTTGGTTTCTTGAGTAAAGGGCGTTATATTTTGATAGGACGAAGTGGGCTATTTATTTTACAATGTTTTCGCTAAATTAAGTTAAAAATAATTGTTAATTAATAATAAAAAGACTACGAAAAGAGAGAATTAAGATTTTTATATTATATTTATTGTGTGTGAAATTATTTAGAGAACATAAGAAGAGGTAAATTGTTGGGAGTTGAGGAGGAAGAAAGAGTGTCATCCAACCATCCAAGCCTGCTCCTTAACTAATCTCAAGACCTTGTTTAACGAGTGACGTAGAAAAGGGGATGGAGGCAACAAAGCACACGTTTCCCCCGGAGACACATACGTTATCTTAAATTGTTTCGTTGGGGTAGATGGAGTACGAGGGAGTGGGGGGGAACCGGATAATTATCGCCCTCGGAGGTTGAGGGCCTTGAGCAAATATTGACCTCCGGGACTCTCTTGTTGTTGTTCTTGCTTGTTCTTGTTTTGTTTTGTCTTCTCTTCCCCGTACGAACGAACGAACAAACTGGCAAGCTGAAGAACATGTAAAAAAGGGAGAGATGTGGTCACCAAACCTTAAAACAAGCAAGAAATTTTTTTAATAAATAAACTTTAAATAGAATTACAACACGATAGAGAACTGCTCCAAAAATTAAATATAAATGTTTGTTCTTTTTCACTTTACATCACATTTATTATCGTAATTTGAGATCCTGTGATGCATGTTTTCATATTATAACGACGTTATGAAGAATCAATTAGCCAAATTGATGAAGATTTTCTTAATTTAATTGGCACCCGAGAGATCTGAAGAAGACATAAATAATTGTCGAAACGTTGCCTCAATGATAGGTGATCTTTTATAAACAAAGAATGTAGCACATCATCACAAGTAATTTTCGGATTCCAATTAAAATTTTAATTTCCTCTTATAATTTTAAATAATGTTACCTAAATATTGAAGAGATTATAAATTATTAATTCAATTTTAATATTTTTTTCATTAATAAAAAGAAATATATAAATAATTTTTATTCATTCTATTCCTTCATAGAAAAAAAAAACATTTTTTTCCTCCGAATTTTAATTTAGCTCTTTTTATTGTAATAATAAATTTTAAATTTAGATGTTTGGGAAATATAAAGATCTAGAAAAATTTTATTTTTGATAATAAAATATTTTTTATTCACTAGAAGTAATCAATTTTTTATGCAAAAGATTCTATATCTATTATGTATTTAGTCTATTTTTTTAAAAATTCAAAGAATAACGTCGTCCATTAGAGCTCTGCTATTAGTAAACATACATATATTAATTTAGAGGACTGTATATTTGCTCATGTATATTGTACAGTACACAAACACAACACTTTGTTGGTATATAAAGAGAAAGAAAGGGTGGGAGGGAGTAAACTCTATTAACAGGAAAGGGCAATTTGTGACGTTTCTTATTTCCCCGCTTTGTGACGTCATCCCCCCTCACCACCGTCGCCATTAACGATGCTCTTAGCGCCATGTGAATAATGAAGCAGTTGAGATGGTTGTCTGCTTGCGAATGCCAAATGGCCACCATAAGCTTTTACCCGGCAAATATAATAAATTTCAAAGATTTAATTTTTATAATTAAAAACTTAACCTATAAAAACTTCTACTATTTTGTTTATATATTCTTTTTTTTATTCTTCCAAATTAAGATGTAATTAAAGATAAAATAGTCGTGATTGTCTTAAAGAGCGTATATAAAGTAAATTATATTATTATTCTTTTTAATTTTTCAAGAAAGAGAATGAGCACCTTTAATATTTAATTGTCTATAACTTTTGTCTTATTTAATGAACAATAAAAAATGTCAATTAATTATGGTTTATCCTCACTCCGTTACCTAGGTTAGAGATAGTGACAATGTCAATATAGATAACCTTAAAAGTCAAGAAATGTGAGTTCAGATCCCAGGCAGTTTGATGAGAATTTATTTAAATCAATTGGTATAAATAAATAAAAGTCTGAATCATCGTATCGTAAATAAATATAACTATTATGTCAAAATTACAAACAAACATGTTGAATAATATCCATGTATAAATGGTATAAATAATTAATACTTGAGCGAAGATTTTATTTGGAAAGAGCAAGTATAAGTTAGGTTAGGTCCCTTCCTAAAGAGTTAGTCGTAGAAAAATAGGAAGATACTGAGAAAAGTTCAGAGATTACCACATAATTACAACAAAAAGAGAAATGTCAGTTTTAGAATATATAACTATTTATCACTCACTAGTGTATCTGTGTCCATTTATGCAAAATAATAATTTCGTTTATATTAGGTTAGATGAATCTGTCTTCAAATTTAAATTTCTAAGCAAACCAATCGTTAAATATTGATAATGTTTATCCGTGGCTAAAGAAAGCAAAAAACTTCTTAAAAATTGAACAGTTCTAGCTTAGATATCGTATTTTTATCACTTTAACACACTTTATAGTTTCTATATTTATGAATAAAAATTATATAATACATAGAGTAAGTAAATTTGATTTATTTTTCCGAGTTTTTCTATGTGGTGTGTGAATATGAAATTTTAATGATTCCCAGTCAGAACATATTAGGGATAGAATTGTTTTTACTGTCGGTTTGCGTTTGCACTCATACACACACAAATCTCTACAAATTTTATTCTCTAATTGAATTTAGTATTATTTGATTATTTCCAAAAGAAGATTGAAAACATCTGCAGAGAGGGAAAAAGCGTGAGGAAGAAGGTAGGCTTACGCCCCTGACAGTTCTGCATCCAATGGAACAAAAACTCTCTCTCGGTCCCCTAAAAATAAACTCAATTAAAAAACAGGTGTCACAATGGATATCCGTCATAGGGTATTTAGTAATTAATTAGCAAAAGAGTTGCTCATAATAAAAATATTACAACAGAATTATCTTTTGTATAATTTATATTATAATTACAAAAGTGACATCGGCTTCAATGTTTATTATTTTGGTAGTTTAGCTTTCTTAGTACTAGTCATTTCGTCAGTGATAGTAAAATATAATAAAAAGAATATAAGGTTTGCTTGGCCAAAGGAAACGTTCCGTGTAAAATCTAAAAACTGTATTTATATAACAATTTTGTTAGCCCTGAAGATGATCGTGACGGACGCTCGAAACGTTGGAATATAAAATTTTTTATTTTTAATCACCTCTCCTGCTCACCGGAACTCATGCCTACATCAAATCTCATTAAAATCTACAGCAACCAACATAAAAGATCAGAATTAGAGAAGAGAAATCGGCTCAAGCCTTTGTTTTGTTTATGAAGAGTATTCTCTTTCTCCTTACTGAAGTCCAATCCATGTGGATATTATAAATACAAATATTCGGTTACAAAAACCCCTTATGGTAAAATTATTATACTATATATTGGCATTAAAATTTATTTTAAAAAAAAACAGGGGGGTTCTCATCAAAGAACATATATTGGCGGATAGACGTGTAGTTTGGTAAAGATTAGGAATTCATTCACGATGAAGAACTTTGCTAGGACTTTTACGCGACTCGTGGGGATTTTTACCAGCTGATGTATTCTTATTTCGCAATCAGTACAGCAAACTATGTTGTGATTATTATTACTTATTTTCTCAAAATTCTTTCTAACGATTGTGATTAAAATTCAGATATTAATGATCTTTAAAATGTATTAACCCATATTACTATTGTCTACGACACACTTAACTCTTGTACATTTATGGTTTTTTTTTGTGATTTTCTCTTAAACTACTCTAACAATATTGATTAAATTGTCTATACATGTAACAAATTAGATAATCTTTAAGATGTATTAATCATTAATCAAAATTATGTGCGTCCTTCAATTTAGATTCCTCTCGAGCCTTTGCATATGATGGGCTACTGCGCTTCTTGGTTGGCAATTGACTATAATTACCATAGAATAGTATGTGTATATTAATAATGTAAAAAACTAATTGTTGTGACCACAAGTTACGAAGAGGAGTCGACGATAAAATAAAAGTTTTCATTACTCAGGCTGACTCCCAATCACCTCATTCTCGAGATTTAGTTGACTGAATTACATCCAATTCCATGTGCTAGGAGGAGAGGGAAGCCAACAGCAAACTACTCACCAGTGAAACCACAACGTGTCAGTTTCTAATTTATACGATGACAATCATTATTGTTTGTTGTATTAGTAGTAAAGTATCATTTATTAAAATTATTATACTCGTACATCCCACAACAGCAATTTGCATCCTCTTCTGCAGAGCTTAAGTTTAAAATCTAAATATAATGCAGAGCAGGTAAAATTTGATTAATTATCCATTGTTATAAAGGAGGGGAGAGAAATGCAATTAAATTCAACTTGAACCTGAAGGAAGAAGTAACGTGGAGTAGATCTCCATCCTCATCGATCATTGAGTAGAGCCCCGAGGCTATTTAAGAAAATGTCAAACTACGATTAGTGGAGCTTGGACCCTGGACCCTAATCCTTGCCAACATCAATTAATAATTAAACTGGGAACGGATCATGAAGGGGAACTCAATGCTTTATTTATTACACCCCCAGGGCTTACTTTTGCATTTGCACGAATAAATATTTAGGGTGAAATAAAGAGAAATGTTTTGGTGTTCAAGTCCTTTTATCGTTAGAGCGAGCGCATTTTCTCTAAAAAAAAAAAGCGCTTTGTTTGTCGTTGGGATCAAAAATTACAATAAGTAAAAAAAGATTTTTTATTTAATAGGGCAGGAGCGACAATGAACAACATTTATAATATGGGTCTAAGAACTTCCATGATTTTCCATGTCGTTGATAATTTTCACATTCTGAAGATGGCTTAGACTAAGAGCCGAAACGATATGCAATTAAATTAAATAAAATTGGCTACAAACTCTTCTCTTGTAATTTTATAGAACCCAGAGGTTTTATTCACTGCATTTTTCATTATTCCAGTTATTTACTTTAAATAAATTAGAGTAGAAATTTGATGAATTAATTACGTATAAACGATGAAGCCTTGTAAATATTTTGTAAACATTCTTTCTTAATAGAGCTCTTTATTCTCCAAATACTCTTCGTATTATAAAAATGAGAGCTCTTTATATTATTTTCTCGTCTTAATATTAAATTAAATAGTTCTGGTATAATATAAATTATATTAATAAATAAATTTATATATTGTAGTAGAAGTGATCTGGCTGTTGAAGCCGTCATAGAAAGAAGTAAAGAAATGCTAGTTACTTAGCTTCATAAATAAATAAATAAATTTTTGAAAATATATATAATTATTTTTTATATAATTACAAACGTTTAAAATTTTTATTTAACACATTTTTATTTATATATGTAGTGTTTTATTTTTTTGATATTTCGAGAGAAGTTTGAACATGCGCCCCCCCCCCCCCTCCCTGAATACCATTAAATAAAAAAATTTTAACATTAAAAATTACAAATTTATAAAGTTTTAAGATTGAAAGAACTGTCAGTAAAGCCTACCCTGATCCTGGATTAATTTCTTATTAACCTGGGTTATTTTGGAGTTAGTGATAGATGGCGGGATAATATATTAATAAAAGTACACAGGCTAGTCTTTAATAATGAGAGAGCCTTTCCATCTTATGTGTAAAATATACCAGAATTAAAAACTAAAAAACTTTATTTATTTAATATTAATTTAATATTTATTTAATATTTAATATTACAATTATTATAATAATCTTCATTGAATAATTTGTAAACATTTTTTTGTAGCTCTAAACAAAGGCCAAAATGTCAGAATAGGGAAATAAATACAAAGAAAAAAACCCCCCAGAGTGTATATTTATTTATATAATATCTAAAATAAAGATTTGCTCTCCATTCGAATATTTAGAGGATTTGGATGCTGAGTGGTCCAGTATTTTCAATGATTTACACACTCTGTAAATTAATAAATAAATAAATAGCAGGCGTGAAGTGAAAATTCCTTGGAGATTAATTTGATCAAAATATGCCATTTTCTGAAATTAATATTTTATTAAATCTCTTGGACTTTAAAATAACGAGATTTTCGGGAATCCCTGTGTGTTTGTTGTAATTTAATCAAGAGTGCAAATAAAAAAAAAACAAATACAACAACAACAACAACAACAACAACAAAATGTATAATTTGATAAAACAAAACAAAAACAGATTTAATTTAGTTATTTATGATTTATCGTTCGTTAAGAATTAATTATATTTTTTTTCAAGCAATGGGGTTTCTAATTTCACTCCGTTTTTTTCTCTTGTTTAGTTATTTTTTTTTTTCATTTAATATTAAAGAGAATATGAATGAATAATGATAAAGTTTTTTTATTCCCGGTTGCCCGGTTAAAGACACAAACTAATAAGAAAAGTCTAACCTGACGCCTGAAAAGACAGTTAAGAAAGAAGTAAAGAAATACTACCTACATATAGTCCATTTAATAAAACTTCTCTACTTCAGGGGAGACTACTATAATGTTGCCAGATGTTGTGTCTCACTGACGGACAGTGTTCGCAGAGGGAGTTGGCGCGTTCCGAGTGAACGGCGGACTGTTTTTGTTCAATTCCCCACTCCTTGCTGTTCAATAGTGAAGTTATATTAAATATATAGTTCAGATAGGAATGATACCTTGAGTCATTAACATATTTTTAAAGTCTTTTCCAGCCGTCCTTATTTATTTTTTATTAATTGGTATCTAATATAATATAAATAAATTAAGGGTAAGGGCGTCGCCATAATAAAAAGTTTAAGAAGCCCTGATCTATTCTTTTGGGACTTGTCACGCTGCACGGATAAATATAAATTCAAATCAATCAAAACCTAAAGAATTAGCATATCAGTGGAGAACAAAATATAAACATTTTTTTTATATATTTGTCACCTGGAATCGTCAAGCATATGTTATTTTCTCTCTCTCTCGGCCTAAACGGGCCATGTACCGTACATATGTGATATACGTATGTATGAGCTTGGAAGTTTTTGCCCTTCTGACAACAGGAAGGAGAGGTTAGAATAAGAGGAAAAGCAATAAATAAACTCTTCTCTGCTCTTTTTATATGTATGAATACGTTTGTATTTGTGTATGTATGCATTTGCAATAAACATGGATATGAATGCATTTAGATTGAGCCTGAAGTTAAAATCCTAAAATAAATTTAAAAATCAATTATATCTCATCGTTAAAATATATATATATATATATACATTGATTTATTATCAATTATTTCGAAATTTATCTGAAAAAAAAAATGGATCCCCCAGGAACCGAACCCGAGTTCTTTGAGTTTGCGCTTGAAAGAGCTTAAGCTTAGAGAGGCTCAAACCCAGAGAGGACGGGTTCGATTTCAAACGGAGTAATTTTTTCTTTTAAATAGTGGATAACACATCAAGGAATATTTTATTCTTCTAATTTTTCTTTTATACTATTTATATATTTGTAAAGTCAAATCATAGCCAAAAAGATTTAAAAATAAATATAAAAAAAATTGCTACTAAAATTACTTAATTCAAGCCGAATGTTTCGCAATTTTAGAAGTTTTATTTCGTTAGAGGCTACCCTACTGGCTGAATTCCTCCCCTTTCATATATTTCTGATCTGAAGACAGCATCGTGTAAATTAGTTTGATTATTGGCAACCAACTTTCGATTATTTGCTCCAGAGCTTCTTTAGAGCGGGATTCGTTATGATAGTCTTTAAATTCTCCTTGAAATTAAAAAACATGCCATGGTCCACACTAGAAGAGCTCGAAAGTAATTAATGAAACAACGTGAAACAACAGTGAATTGGCCCCCATGTTTGTGAGTGTCTATAGACAATACAACGGCCCAAAATAAAATTTTATATTTAATCTTTTAGCCAAGGACTAAAGACAATGATCGACTCAGCAAACTTCATTTGAAATTCAAACCAAAAAAATCAAAATATCTTCTCAAACCAAATCTCTTCAAACCCAAAAAAGACTTAAAAAAAAGAGGAGAAAGGGAAATTTTGAAATATTTGAGAAATGATATTTATTAAAGTTATAAATCGAAAGTTTTTAGAAATAGCAATCATGGGTTGTAAAGTTTAGTTCGTGTTTGTGTACTGGAAGTTACGCAACCCAAATGACCAATTTTCTAATTCCCTTCAGAGCTGCTCACCCTATAAATATGAGATTTGTTCTTCAGTTTTGTAATATTGATCATCCAATTAACAAATACGATTCAACTTTTTATTTCTAGACGACAATTTAATTTATTCATTTATTTCTTATTTTTTATTATATTATATATCTAATAAACTTTGTTATTCTAGTCATTTCATTAAGGCGTTCTTACACTCATTTTTTTCCTCTTCTGTGATATTTTCTATTATGTGATGTGTATTTATGTATGTATATGTATGTATATATATAATAAAATGTCATTTAATCTCTAAATATTTGATAATTACTATTATGCTGGCCAAATGGTCATAATACCTAGGACATATTAAAAAAAAATTTTATATCATGATTTGATCATGTCGTCAAGGGATTGTCTTTTAAAGAAAAATTTTTAAATTTTTCATTATCTTGGTGATTATAAAAATAAAATCCAAACTAATATTTATTCATTTCACACCAATTATGCTTATGCTTTATATTATTTTCATATAATGTAATTATAAAACAAAATTTATTGAGAGGGATTGCATTCTTAAATATTCTATTGTTTATAATTAGATAATTTTTTTTTTTTGTTTTCCCCTTTAAAAATTATTTCTCTGTAATGATCTTCTTTTGATTTTTTTTTAAATATATATATTTTATATATAACATCCTAACAAAAGTATCCTTTTTTTTTAATCAATACAAAGTGATTTTCAGAAATCTTGATGGCATCTCTCTCTCTATAGAGGAAGAGAGAGAATTTTTTGTTTGATTTATTTGTTTGGCTCTCCACCAGATGAATGAATGAATGGAATTGATCAATTTCGCTTTGAGTTTGTTCGATCCGTATTCAACATTAAAGATCGCAAACATATGAGAGAGAATGAAGAGGGGAGGCAGGGGAGAATGCGTTTCATGTTTAGGGAATCCTTCGGCCCTTTTGTCCCTGGACTGAATAAGCGTGCGTTCTCATCATTATGTCAGACGCCCTTGTCTCTCTTTCTCTCGTGTGTCAGAGAGCAGATCACTCTCACTCTTCTCAACAACAACAATAATAACTATAACAATACACCTCAACAAATTTCCTCTCTTGCTTGAATATATATATATATATCATCAAGCACAAAATTTGATTTTTATAAAAAGTCCCACTGTCGTTCAGTGATCCACAACACTGGAACGCTGCAAACGGCCCTGTCCCCGGCCATTTCGACCTCGGCCTTATTTATTTAAATTAATTGGTAGTCAATATCATATAAATAAATTTTTGTCGCTCAGAACGGGAGGCGAACTTTTGATACGTGCGGCGGGATCTCTTCCTTTGCACCAAAAGGACACTAAATAAACTATAATATGGAATAGGCAAAAGAGAAGTCCACCGTCATAAAAAAATTGCAATAAAAGAGAGCGAGTGACACAACTTCCACAGTCAGCTCCTTTTTTTGATGGGAATTTTTGTTTTAATTAATTAATAACTACCAGAAAAAGTATTGTCACGAAAATTGGCAGAGTTATTGTCTATAGTAAGGTGGGTTATTATATATATCAGCGTCAGAAGGGACAGGCCTCACTTCCACTTAATTCTTTAAAAAAAAAAAAAAATTAAAATTTTAATATATAAAATAGTATTTTTTTCCATTATGAAAAATTTAATCAAGGAGAAAAAAAAAATTAAAAATTTAAGATGTAAAATTCAAAGTTTTATTTTTCCTAGGGAGCAATAAATAATAAAAATTAATCAACAAACTCCTCTTTTTTTCAGTTAATATTTAAAAAGGAGGATGCTTTAAAGTAGCCGTTTAAAAATAAAGATCTGAGAAATATGATTATTATTACAAGACAATAATAATTTTCTCTCTGAGTAATTAAAGTTTTATGAAGGTACGAATAATGTTAAATAAGCAGAAATGTTCATGGTAGAGAGTATGCAAGTTGGTGTGTACCAAAGGATATTAAATATATGCTAAGTTTTCGATCTCCTTTAAAAAAAGACTTGAAAAGAGCCTATTATTGGAAGCAAAATAAGAAGAGAAATAGATGGCCTTTCCAATTAAAATGCTACTGGCTTGAAATTTTTATTATTATTTAAAGTCAAAGATTATTTGATATTTCTTCTTTCTAGAGCCGACACGGTGATCGAGGTAATTCGGGGCCCCTTTAAAAAGGAGGATGCCGTTTATTATATATTATTATATTATTATAGATATTAAATTTTTAAATATTTATTAAAATAACAAAAAATAATAAAATATAAATATTTAATTTAATTAATAAATTGCCGAGTCTTTTCATGTGGATTTGAGAAATAATTTTTTAACTTTATATAATTGATCCTAACGATTTTATAATGTACATTTTTTAAATTATGTTAAAATAGAGTTCGATCCCCATATAGAAAGTTCTCATGAAACTGAAACTATATTTCAATTAAAGATATATAGTTAAAAATATATAAATATGTTTGGCTCCAAGATAACGTCAGAATATTCCAGGAGGATAGCGGAGTGTTGTGAAGGCTTCAGATGATAAATAATATACCCTCTCAGGCGGCGATTACGTTTTATTTGGAGCATCATCAGGCTTTGAGGTGAGAAGTAAATATAAAAAAAAAGCATTAAATAAAGCGCAATCGACCGTCTGAAAGGGTATATTATTTATCAGCTGAAGTCTTCACTTCCTATAAATTAAATAATTTTTATCGCTTGGGACGGATAGCGAACCACAGACTCTAGGAACGTGAAGTGAGACCTCTACCTCTCTGCTTCAAGAGACAGTGCAAGCCTAAAATTTATTATTAAATATTATTTCTGTTATTCATTCATAGAATATATAAAATAATATTCAGTAAATTATATAAAGTCAAATGACGGTTTGTCTAACGACTTCGAATAATACGTTCATTTTTAAATTAGGTATAAAAAATAAAATGTAAATTTTAAATTAACTATTATTAATTCAGACAAGTTGTCGGCTTGAAGATAAGAAAAGCCCTGCCTGTATAGTCAAAACTTGAAGGTACACAAATAATAATAAATAAATAATATCTTTATTTTTTTACATGAACTTATATTCTTCTTATGAATAAAAAATGTTGACTTTAATACTCATGTTTAAAAATTTAAAGATCAAATATCATTTCTGATAAAATATAAAAAAATGTTTGTTCGAATGTAAAATACCAATGGAAGCATAATTTCGTCTGCTTGTGCTTGAGGGAAGATAGACAACCCAAATGACTAACTCACTAATGGATTTTTTTGATTAATGGTATAATTTACTTGACAAAATCGATTAGATTTTTGCTCATTAGAAATAATATTACAGGCAACCTTCGTATAACACGGTTTCTTTCTATATTGGATAAATCTTCGTACAAGAGAAATCCCCGAATAACACGTGGAATTACTACTGGCTGTGGAAATATCGCAATATAATTCAAGGACGATATGTAATTTAATGTCTATTAATATGATATGAAATAGAGATATTCTCTTGATTATAAAAATATATTTATTTATTTTTAAAACATATTGAATTAATTCTTTGCTTCTTGCATTAATATTTTTTAGAAACCGTGTTATACGGATATTTTAGGTAATTTAATTTTGAACTTTCTTCAAAATTTTACGACTATATTTCAATTTTATATTAAATATTCAAGAATTGATTTGTAGGACTAAAGACAAATTCTTTCTTTCTTTTCTTGGAGATTTTTTGACGTTGCATTGTGCTTTTTGCATTGAAAAGCGGCCTCTCTTTAAGCACGCTTCGATTGGTCCACAAGACTCTAATCCGATAAGAGAAGAAAAATATCTCTCTCTATCTCGCAATATAGAAATAAGTGTGGGCGAGGAGGGGGAGGGGTGTTCTCAAAAGCTTCTTGGCTACCTTAACCGACGAGCAGCCTTTTGGAAAGATCCCAACCATTTTGTGCAGTCATCTGGACAAATTGTATGGAAGCCACTTAATATGGACCAACGAATGGGAGGGGGAGGAGGGGGGGTTAATCTATAATTGACTCTACTCTTAGCATCTATAATGAGAAGTGCCCATTTATGATCACCAATCCAGAATTGAAACTACTTTTCAAGTATTTTAAGAGTTCTATTTCAAAAACATTAAATTATATTTCCCTAATGAAAAAAAAAATAAATTTTGAAATTTTATATTAATTATTCAACATTCTCTTCAATAAGAAAGCGATCGAAATAGATTTACAAATTAAAGAGACAGTGATTCCCTAAAATTCATTTAAATTTGCATTGCCTACCAATTCAATTAAATAAATATAAACGGATACCTCAGATACCGAAAAATACTTTATTTAATTAAACTGAAAATGACGATAAAAATTGTTTGCCACTACTGGGGAAGGAAGCGCAGCCAGTAATAGTCCGTCACTTGCTAATAATAATCTTTCTTCCCATATCTATTGGCATTTTACCATAATCGTTTGTTTGTTGGAAGAAGAGCAACCCAAATGACCAGCTCGCTAATCGATTAATTGTTCCAGAGCGGACAACACACTTGTTAATTTTTATGAAGATCCGCTTTAGAAGAGTTGAGGAACAATTAATCAAAAAATTTATTAGTGAGTTGGTCATTTGGGTTGCCTACCTTCCGGCAACTAAAACTAACTTTATTTTAGACGTTATGGTAATTGTTTTTTTTTTTATTTTTTTAATTTGAAATTTTTTTTAAATCCAAACGCTATACAAAAATATATTTACATAAGGTATTTTTATTATTAGTATAAATAAAAATAGCAACATCAATATATATATATATATATATATATATATTTTTAAATTGTTCTCTGGAGCAATTAATCGAAAAAACCTTAAATGAATTGATCATACGATTTGCCGACCTTCCAGCAAGCAAAAACAAACAAATTTATGTTTCTCACGGTTTAAAAGTTATTCCAGTGATAATTGATGAAATTTTACTTTTTTTTTTTTTTATTTTTGTCAATTAAACGTATCATAAAATTAAGAGATGTAATCGCCAATTTATTATAATTTGGTGTGATGTATTTATTGGGATTTCAAAAATAAACACCAAACATGAGTGTGAAAGGGAGATAAATACAAGTAAAGCAAGAATTAAATTCAATTTGCAAAAGGGTGGTGTATATGTGCACGTGCATGGGGAGACCCCTTCCTACTTACTGTGACGCATTCCCCCTGGTCATTGCCACGTAACGGGATCCACGCGTTAATTGAGGGTGGTGGGGTCAATCAGCTCACTCACCTCGAATACCAACACATCATTTCTTCAAATGTATACAAATTAAAAAAAAATATTGGATGCTATAAATTGTAGTGACCCTCTGACAGTTCCCTCTCTCACGCTTAGTTAAATCTTTTTTTTTTTTTTCTGAAATTTTAAATGTAGGTAGTGGGGGAATTGAAATTTGTAAAATCGTAGATTTTTTTTTTGTTAATCAAAATAAAACAAATGTGAAAGCGAGGTACAAGAGAGCAACGATTCAAATTATATATATGTTATATAATAGAGTTAATTTGTTTCCTTCTAAAATTTCTAGTCTATGCACACAAGTTAGCTATAGTTTTTTTTTAACATCCGAGGTCATTAATACTCCGCCCTTAATTATTTATATTAATTGGTAGCCAATAGAATGAATTAATTTTTAACGCTCGGGGCGGGAAGCGAACAATTGATCTTTGGCACATGAGGCGAGGCCTATACCACACTGCACTAAGAGCTTCTCACAGTTTAGAAACTAATAGGAGAGTCATAAATCAATAACCGGAGCTGGACAAACTACGGCCCAGAGGTCACATACGGCCGGCGAAATTATTAAGAAATATGCGCAAGAGCGGGGGTCAGAAATGGGATAATTTGAAATTATTTTGGGTCAAATATTAGATGATAAAAAAAAAAAGTAAAAAAAAATGAAAAATAAAAACTCAAAAATACCGTAATATTATATTATTTATATATTCTCTGCTATTAAATCAAAAATGTATTGTTTGTTTTTTACTTTCTTCTTTTTTCTCAATTGAATTATTCGTGTTTTACTTTTCCTTTATATCTTTCTTTTTTTATTTTAACTTTCTCTTTTATATATATATATGAAATAAATAGTGAGAAAGTATTGCGATCGCAAAAAAAAAATCGATGTCGAGATTTCAACGGAAATACTAGGAAGGTCTCCTGGATCTAAAAAATGGAGTGTGTATGTGTGAACAAGATTTTTCAAAACGAAAAAACATACGAGGCTAAAATTTTATAATTAACCTAGGTACCCTCGTCGCATTTTCAATAAAATCGGCCAAAGAGTACTAATACTTTACTGATTTACTTTTTTTTTTTTTTTTTTCGAAATTCGATCCAACGATTTTGATGAAAATTCATATATCAATTATTTATTAGATGATCTTTTAGATATTTTAATTTAATTTATCCATCCTCTCGCTCCAAAATTTCCATATAAATAATTATAAAATTGAAATTTTAAAAGAGATTTATATAAACAATTTTATTAAGATGTATAAGAAAAAAAAAATCTTCCCTGTCGTTTAGCATTTTGGATTAAGATTGTAATTCTAACGATAACGAACTGTGACTAACTAGCTATCTTTTCCGTAGCCGTAGTGGTGGTAACTCGCTAATCGAACACAGAGAGAAAGGAGAAGAATAGATAGGATTATTTCCTCTTAATTTGTCACCTGAAATGATGTTCTACTCAAACCATATCCGAAAATTACGCCATCTAATTGCCTATCAGCTTTACGATTACGCGATTTATGTTCTTTTAAAAGTTAAGTGCCATTACGTAATAAAGACAACCAAACGTCTTTTTGTTACAAACACTCTTATAAAAATAACACGTTCATTCCCTCTCTCTTCGATATCTGAAAATAAATTAAAGTCTTAAATGGCTCTATAATTTTCAAGACTTTTATTTAATTATCATCATCATGATCATGAAGAGAAAATTTTACCATTTAGTTGAGTCATATATTTATGTAGTAGAAATGTATTTTCAGTGGATGCCAAAGGCCATGTATGTAGAATAATATAATGTAAAAATCATTATTTGGAAAATCGAGACAATAGAGAAGTGAAGAATGCTCAAGCAAGAAAACAAAACAAAAAGGTCAACGTTTCGGACACTCGTCAAGCCCTTTCTCATGGCCTATATTCAAACATGATTTATTATCAATTAAACTATAAAATAATTAAATTATTTTGGACAATATACAATATTATTTGTAAGTTGATAGTTGTCAAAAAAAGGAATCTGAAGATCTGGTGATTAGCATTATTCAATATATAAATATATATTTTAAAATAGGACATGATGGCCTACTATCCGATCCTTCCTTACAAATGAGAACCTTTCTAGCATAAAATAAAAGCAATCCTGCTCAACCCTGGTTCAAATTACTTCATTTAAGAAATTATCACTATTAAGAGACTAAGAATAAATTATACTCTCTTCAATCAACACCTCTACAGATTTTCTTTAGTTTCCTCTTCCTTCTTTTATTCCTGAACCTCCTGAACATCAAATTTTCCCCTTCACTTGATATTCCAGCAAGTAAAATTTTACCATCCCATTCCCATACCGAAGTCTACAAAAATCATCAAGTACAAGTACAAATAATTAAACTAAGTAAAATTTGAGATATATTTTAATATATTTACAGAAATATTATATTACTTTTATATTTACAAGGGTTGCCTTTTATATTTCGGGATTTGAGATGAAAAACAAATCTTTTTGACGACCAATTACGATAAGTTACATGATGATCTTGCAGTATCAGTTCACGCACAGCATCCATGTTTTCCGGAACAATAACCAATTTTGGACGACTTTCACAAAATTCATCCTTAACCGAACTACGGCCACGATTGAAGTCGGCAAACCATTGATAAACAGTAGTCCTTGATGATACTTCATCGCCAAAAGTCGAATTAAGTTCATCGATGCTCTTGTAGTTAATCCACGTCTAAAGTGGTTAAAAATAATCGCTCGAAAATGTTCATGACTTAATTCCATATTTAGCCGAGATGATTTCAAGTAATTGTAAACTACACAAATAGCGCTCATATGTCAATACGTTCTGAGTACATCAAAAATGTCAAACTTTACGATAGAAGCATCAGCAACACTAGTTTAGCGCAATCCCGAAATATAAAAGGCATAATGCAACCATCTCATTGAATTCTCTCCTTGCTATAAAATTTTGAAATTGTCAAGATCGAGATGCTTTCGTTTCTAATTAAAATGATTATCTTGTCTAAAGAAAAAGAATATCAGTTAATTTAGGAGAAGTAACTATATCCTTATTTTTGATCATAGCCGTCCTCTGACTATCTTTTATCAGAAAAGTCATCTAATTCAAGAGCAAAAGAAATATTTTGATCTCTACATTTTTTTCTGTGAAACTTAGTCACTAACCAATGAGTAAAGAAAATCTACGTATTTCTCAAAAAAAAAAAAGGAACGGAATAAGGATTCTTGGAATACGTCTTTTTGATAAAAAAGCAATAATTGGATTCACGCAACTAAAAATTGCTCGCAAACGAAAATAGCGTTTCCTTCCTAAATTGCTCTCTTAATCAAAACTGCTGGCCTAAATATCTAATTCTCTGGAAACCAACAAGTAAACGGCCAACTGGCCGACCACTAAAACGTGTAGTATATTGAATTGGCAAAAAATTCTAAAATTCATTGTGGCAGCTAAAAGAGGTACAATCACTCCTTTGTTTGCAAAAAATACAAAATAAATAATAATAATTTAGAATATGAAAGAGAAACTGGGTTGTGCATAGTTGTATAATAATGTAGTTAGTATAAAACCAACAGTGTATCGCTCCTTATTCCGCAGATATTTCGATGCACATAACAGATATCATCTGGCTTTATTTTCCATTGTTATATAATAATAATTATTTTTAGGAAACGCCAACGGCTAACACGGATCATCTATCTAAATAAATGAATAAATGACAACAATGTCAACTCCTCATAGAATATTACACAATTATATTGGCGATCATCTAAGACGAAAGTAGGACAAGAAAGAAAACTAAATGATTTTTTTTTAATTTGAGATGTCTTTATTGTCTAGATGCCGAGTGATTTGGTAGAAATGTTTTATATATGCAAGTCCCTTGAAATGGCCGCGTATGCACTCTCCTCTCGACGGTCTCATATCGATTTTACCAATTTATGTCTGGCACCTTTCATATTAATCCCATCTCTCATTCTTTAAATCGCTCTAAGATCTCTAGATTAAATAAACATGATAGATCATGATTGATTTATTGCTCCCTTGAGTATAATAATATGTTTTAGTTATTATACATATAAATTCAAAAAGAGATCACTTCTTCATGAGTTAAACTAGATAAGAAAAATATGAATTATTTCTTGTCAAAAAAAAAGTTTGGCGAATTTTATTATAAATCTCTAAAATGGGGAAAAGAAAGAAGAAACGGAGGATGAGGGTGGTATAAACTTATAAAAATCTGGTGGTGCCACATAACTCATTTAGCGATTATTTTGAAAATTGTATTCGAGTAAATTTAAATTAAATATCTGTTGGTATAATTTTTAGTCCTGTCGTTAGAAGGGCACGTTCAAAGGTCGGTTTTATTAAAAATTCTCCATATTTTTTTTTCATGTTTCATTTAGCAAGATGTGCAAATGATTTCCTTGGTAAATATAAGATTGTTTGCTAAAAATCACATCAACTAAAAGAAACATGTACAAATAATTAAACACCGAACATCTGAATTCTTATGAAAATTTTGTTCATCAACTTGCGCTCGAAATGTCGGCAACAAGATATAAAATTTTTTTATTTCAACCATCTTGCTACTCAGCGAGTTTTTTCGCTTCTATTATTCAAATAAAAGTTGCTTAAAGTTTAATTTCGAACACCTTTTATATAAAGTTTATAATATATAGATAGCTTTTTTGAAATACATATTATATACCAATATAAAGAAAATATAGGTAAAAACTGCAAAGGTACTCTTCAGGGGCTAAACATGTGTTTTTAATTAGGTACAAAGATATACAAAATTAAAAAAAAATTGAGAAAATAAAATAAATAAAATCTGGCGTGACAAACGCACATCACACAACTTTCTCTTTCTTAAGGTAAGGGAAGCTGAGTAATGTGCTGTGATTAAAGTGGGCCCCAAATAATTTTTATCGTGGTGGGGAGGGGAGGATAAGGATATATTTCAAAGATCATCTAATAAATAATTGATATATGAATTTTAATCAAAATCGTTAGAGCGAATTTTAAAAAAATCGAAAAAAAATAAAAAAATACATCGTTAAAGTACTATACCGATTTTATTGAAAAGCTTCGGGGAACATGCGACGAAAGTACCTAGCTTAAATATAAAATAACACACATTTTTTTAGACTCAAAACGTGTCTTTCCGTTGAAATCTCGACATCGATTTTTTTTTCGATCACAAAACTTTCATACTATATAATATGTAAAAGGAAGTAAAAAGTACTTCAGTAAAAGGATTGCTCTTGTTCATTAGAGGCAAAACGATCCTGTGAATGGCCTGAGACGTGATAGGTTGCCTTAGAGGCAAAGCAATCTTGTGAATGGCTGAGACGTTATGCATTTGCCCTTCTGAATTGCGACTACGCGGGTCAACTTGAGTAATAGTAGACAGTCAAGTACTTGTACCTTTTGATCGATTTTAATCAAAGCCTTGTGTAAGACGGACTCAGGGACCATTTTCAGAGGACTCAAACCTTTAATTTGAATACATTAATATTCATACCGAAAATAAAAAATTATATTAAGTCTGGAATTATGGGTGCAAATAAATGTTATTGCGAGAGCGAACCACAGACTCTTGGATCATAAGAGCTTTACCTCTACTCGTCTGTCGTTTGCTTTAATCTATTTAGCTAATCAACTCTTTCACACAAGTATAAAAAAATTTTAAATATTTATACCGCCTTGGGATAATCCGTCTCTTAATCAATCAATATTTAACAAATTTCGTTTAAAGCAATTAGTTTGTTTTTCTAATTAATTAACGTTCAGGGTTGGGAGGGGTCGGAAAAAAACCAAGTTAAACTGTGATCACTTTGCACAAGCGGTCCATGAATTCCAATTGGATCGCAGCATCCGTTTTCATCGGACCAAATGAAACCTATCATCCTTCAAAGTAACAAATAATAAACGAGTTATTCCAAAGGGAATTAATGAATCGAAAATCATTTAATTAAAAATGTATAAGGTTTAATCTTTGAAAATTTTTTTTTTTTTTTAATCCATATTAATGATTTTCGTTCGTCGGGGGGCATTAGCTCTTTTCATGGATATTAGCCTTCGATTTTAATCCGCGCCGCTCATGTTTTTCCGATATTTATGTATTTAATCTAAAAAATTTATAAAATTGTTAGCTAAATTTTCCTGCGCTTTTCTTCACCCCCATCCAATATATAAATTTAATCTTACCCCGGTACAATAATTGAACAAAGTTATTTATTTATATATTTTTTGAAGTTTTTTTCGGTATACTCCGCCCATATTTTTTAGCCAATGAATTTTATGACTCAGAAGGGAAAGCAAAACGCTGATCATAGATTATGAAGTAAGAGCCTACAAGGGACAAGCAAACTTTCATTTTATACTCCAATAATTAGCGAATTTTTCTGTGTGTGATAGATAAATAAGAAAAACAAAACAATTAATAAGAAATTTATTTTAGCATAATATAAAGAAGACTCAGAATATTTATTTCACCTTCGACGACGTTTCGAACATTACATCATCATCAGGCACTTTAATGAATTACAATACACTTCAAATAATTCGTATACGAAAGCGGAACAAATAAATATTTTGTGTATTATTAATTCCTTAAAAGCCTTCGATTTAAAATTTTTTTAAATTTATTGCTATAATTAAAATTAAACTATTAGAAAAATATTTTTTGGCTTTCCAACCTTTTTTGGCCATGTATCTCTATAATCTTGAACCTCCAACCCCCCACCCTCCTGTAGCAAATAATTCTTATTATCCAAAAAGTTAAATTCTATTGATGAAAGGAAACTTGGTTTAAGCCTTAAAAAATTGTTGCACCTTTGGAGTGTGTGCTCCATCCCTCATAGCTAGACATAAAAGATATATGTTTAATAGTTATTTGAGAATTTATTGAAAATAAATGTTAAATAGATCAGGAACGATCTGCCCTTGGTTCAGAGATAGAGTTCTTGTCCCACGTGTGACATGTCAGTGGTTCGCTTCCCATCCTGAGTGACAAAAAATTTATTTTATATTGGCTACCAATTAATATAAATGAATAAGTAAATAAGTATAGTAATAATAATTAAAAAAATATAAATATAAATAATAATGAAGTATTTTTAATTAGGACGGAAAGCGAAATTCAATTTGCTCTTATCACTTGATTTCGGGTCAAAGTTTTAGATCCAGTGAGCGTTCAAGCGATGCAATTTATTTAAAAGAATTGGCTCAGAATTAAAATAATTGGTATCGTCAAATAATGTGATAGAAATATGGGAAAAGTATATGCTAATTAAATGGCAGTTCTAAAAATAATTATTAAGAAATGTATTAATTGAAATAGCGTAGAATATATAAAATTATTTTAATGGATAATATATAAATAAATATTTTAAAGTAAAAGGTTGATTCATATTAATATTATTCTAAAACTGGGTTGGCATACTAACTATAACCAAAATGCGAATTATTCCAAGGCCATCAGATATTTTAAATAATTTAATTTTTTATCAAAAGTGATCAATCGTATATTAACTTGTAATAATATTTTTTTTATTTTTTGAATATTAAGCTTGGAGCGAGTAGAAATATTAATTAGAATCTTTTTTGAGATCTTTTAAAAAAAATGAAATCGCAATCGAATGGAGATAAAAAGTAGAAAGAGACTCTTACATGATGATAAGATGATTAAAAATAAGCAACTAAGTTACAATACTTTTTAGGTATATAAAATTCGACCAGTCTCTATCCCTTTTCGAGTATGCAAGTCATGTCATGTTAATTTTTAGTTTTTGGAAAAAAAAGATTAAATAAAATTTCTCTTTTCTTTTAGAATAAATCAGTACCCATCCAACGGATTATTATGGAAATTGGTCCAGGATTGAAGACAAATGATTTCATTATTATCACCGTTTCAAAAGATTTGGCCCAAGGATGCGTAGTACGCGATAAATATTGGGAGGCTAATTGGCCCCTGTGAACCGATTCGCTTCAAATTTTAATATCTTCGTAAGGACACCTAAGGCTATAAAGTTGTTAATATTCATACTTTTCTGAAATGGTTTCAGAGATATAAGCCAAAATAAAAGCTACACACACATATGCAGTATTTTTCATTTTTTGGACCATGAAAAGTAAAGATATTTTTAAAAATGTATAGGTTATGATCATAATACTTTCTCCCTACTATTATATATAATAGCGTTGAAAATATCATAAAATAATCTAAAAATAAACCATATATCATGTATTTAAAAATTCATCTCAAATAAAGAATGAATACTATTATGAATAAATTAATAAGAGTATTCATATATTATAAACCTGATTAAAAATTAGCTCAATAAATTTCATTAAATGAATGCCTAGAGGTTTTCGTTTATTAATTTTATTTAAGTAGATAATTTGTTAATTAAGTAGAATTTTATTCTGCAAATACATATTGAGTTTCAACAAGTAGAAATAAAATTCTATATTAAATAAAAATTATATTTCAGGAGAGAAACACGGTAGAGATTTATTTATCCTGAAATTGGGTGATGATTAGTCACCTAAACGTTTTGGCACAGTCAATTCAAATTAATTATTTTTAATTGAATATTAATTTTATTTGAAAGAAATATATGAATTATGATTAATAAATAAGTACTGTTTTTAGTTGAACTGCTAGTATAAAATATACAAGGAAACGTTTTTTTTTATGTAGATAAACAAGAGTTAAACCGAGAACATTTATTGTTAATGATACCCCACAAGAATAATTGGACATTGGTTTCGTCTTAATGAATATTTAGTAATCCTACATAAAATCTGGCAATAATAAATTTAATAATAGGTAAAATATTATGAAATTTGATCATTTTGAATTTCATGTAACTCCTAATTATCCATTAAAACCATAGACACAGGTTGTCCAATTACTTTTGAAGGGTTAGTACATTAGTCTTAAATAGTTAAATTTAAGTATAAATTAATAATTTACTTACAGTTCCTTTGAAATTGTAGAAATCCTGGAGCTGAGCAGCGCAAATCTGATGTGAACGCCAGGCTCCCTCAGAGGTCACTGAATGAAGGGGCCAAGGAGCTGAGAGTCGAGCGACCAACCCATGCAAGCCACGACCTGTCAGAGCCTGGATCATCTGCAAGACAGGAGAGAGAAGAAATTTGATTCAATGTTATGTAATGACCTTGATTTTATTTATAAAATAAAAAATAAAGTAATATTTAAAAAACTAAGAATTTTTCATAATTTAAAGATGATTAATTATTTTTTTAATTTTGTTTGATTTAATCTTATGAATGAATATAAAGAAGAGATAATAAAATACATATGTATGTATATCGCAGAGTTCCTGGCCCAAAGGCCTGGGAACTTCAGGGAGATGAATGATTATTGTGATATCCATTTCTTATATAATATAATATAAAATTTAAAATATTTCAAATTATTTTTTTTAATATAATTTCTAAAAAAAAATTGATTAATTTTATATAATATTTTAAGAATTTTAAAGAATTATTATTAAAAATAGAAAGAAATGAATTAATAATTATAATTTAAATGTAAAATTTATAAAGAAATCTATTTAAAAAAAAATTATATAATCTGGAAAAACTATCATTATCATGTCTCCTTCTCCTTATCCTTATCCTTGCCTGGGCAGTCTTCCCCAAGCAGGACTATCATTGCTACTTGGGAAGTCGCCGACGCGACCCCAGGGGAGGATCTTCAGGGATTACCAATTCGGCGACTACCACCTCCAAGAGGATCGGCGAGGGTCCCTGTCGCGACTACTATCCCGAAGAAATTATTATTAAAACGAGAGTCGCCGTCGCGACTAATATTACTACGAGGAGAACGATAGCAGCGAGAGTCGCTGCTTTTGCTACTGCTACCCCGAAGAAGAGTCGACTCGCATCACTTACTTCGCCAACATTTACATCGTACAGACCGCTAGATTCACTGCGAGGAGCGGAGGAAGAGCCTGCGCTCGAATGCATCCACCATCATTTATTTTTATTTTTCCTTTTTCTTTTTCTACCTCATTACAATCCATTTATTTTATATTTTTCTCATTATTATTATATTTTTTTTATTTAAACATAATTAAAAATCCTTCACAAAACTTAATAATCAATTCATTTTATTTATTTTATTCAATTAAATTAAATTTTTCTTATTATTTTATTCCTTTTTTTTTCATTTATTATTCAGCAAGCAGATCACTCTCCCTGATTCTACATTCCCTCATTATCACTTGGGTTGATATTAATTTATCAACCCATCTCGAGAACTGTTTAATATATTATATATAAATACGCTTCATCAAAAACAGATCATCTAATGTAACAATAAGTTCTGAATCGGGATGACTATTGAAGCAAAATATCTTTAAATTCCGAGACCGCCCTGCCTAAATCGGAACCCTTAGTAAAGTAGAGAGAAAGCCAGAAATTGTTTTTTTTCAAGCGACATTATTCCAAAATTTATTTTTTTAAATTTTAAGATTGGGCACTAATTATAGTTTTATGGTGACTCTGTTTTTTATATCTGCTTAGGACTAATAAACTTCAAAATATTTTATTTATTTATATATCAACTTTTGTTCTATTAGATATCAGTATTCCTCAAGAAAACCATCCATGCTTAATTATCGATATTACTTTTTGAACCGATTCTATTAAAAGTATAAACGTTATTCATATTTTTTTCAATTTAATTGAATTGATACATACGTATGATGAATAAATAAATAAATTACTAGACAAGCAGAGAGAAAGAGGGAGACATTCATCGGGAGTGAATGCCGGTACGATTTATTTAGCTTTCAATTGAAAATGAGTATTTGTCGAGAGAACAAAAGCGATTTCAATTTAACTCGGCCACAAAGTAACACTCCAGTCCCTGGACTGGCCTTCCAGCCGCCAACTCCTCTTTAATTGACATCCTGATAACTTTATTTAGATTGAAAGAAAAGTATACTAATATCGTAGCGATAGAATGAATATTAAAGGGGATTTGTTTTTATTAATAATAAAAAATAGTACTACTTGAATTTCATTTACCGATTATTTTTAATATTTTAATCAAGTAGGAATTTTTATTTTATTTTTTATATAGTATATATTTTAACTAGAAAATGGTTGGTTTTAGTTTTATGGTATAATGGTCCCTTGAAGGGCCTGAATCAAAGGTCGCCTTTAGCGAAAGCTTACTTCAAAAACAACTTATTTTTCAAATATATATAATATAAAAATTATTTAAAATTTAATTTATAATAACTTTTGTATAGATGATTTTTCTGAAATTTTATACGTAACGAAAATATAAACAAGTGTAAAGTATTATTATTATTAAAGTATTAGAGGTTTTACAAACTAATATACTAAAATATACAATACATTTTGTTTTTGAATTGGTAATTTATATATAAAAATTTAAAATTGTTGCAATGATTTTTGAGAAAATTGAAAAAAATTATAAAGTACTTCATTAAAGGTCTAATTCATGAAGTTGTTCTCAAGAATGACTAAATTACCTCTCCCCTCTCTTAGGGTTAAACCAATCTTGTAAATGACTGAGACGTTATGATGTCATTATCAGTTAAGATTTCACAGGTAATTCCAAATTTTTCCGCACTCTTTTGTATTTTTTTTTTTTTTCAGAAAGAAATTATATTCCATTTGAGAGAAAAATATTTTTTTAAAAAAACTAAAGATGGGATCGCCGCAGAGAATGTAGCTAGTAAATAATTTTAATATTGAAGATAAATGATGTAATTTATTTGGAATACTTTTATATTATAAGATTTCCTTTCTTGTTTTTTTTTTTTCTCCTAATCCGCAACATCATTAATTCATATTTAAATTCTTTTTTTTTTTTATGATTGCCTGCGTCAAGTTTAATTTATTTAGTTTGTTTTGTTTATATACAGGGTGGCGCAAAAAGAACGGATGTTTTTGGAATTTTTTGCATCCACAACTTCGAAGATTACGAGTCAACATGGAAGAAACAGCACAAGCTACGATGCAAGGTGTCCGACAATTGTTTCCTAACCACGTAATATCGCGTTTTAGTGACGTCCCTTGGTCCAATACGGTTACCAGGGTCTAACTTCTTTTTATGGGATTACCTCAAAGTCTTTACCAACAAACCTCTGCCAGACGAAAGAGCAAGAAGGACGTCATTTTCCTGATATAATCTTCCATAATTAAATAATGTTGAATATCATTAAAAACTAGATATATTACAGATTATTTTTGTGGTAATAAAAATTTTTTATATTAAAATTTAAGGAAATTGCCCTTTTTTTTAAATACATCGTCCTTTTTGCACCACTCGGAATTTATTTATATCTTGATATGGTTTATTAAATTTCTTGCCTAATGAAATTCACTATTTTAATTACGTTATTTAAATAATTAATGATAATTTTTATATTAATATTATAATGATAATAAAATTCACTCTCAAGATTTTTAAATTTCTTATTACTTTTAATAACTAACCATCTGATATTAAAAAAAAAGAGATATTGATTTCATATCATGTTTTCATATATAAAACATTATATTCAAAGATAAAATTATAAATATAATATTTTCTCAATTGTTAAAATAAATTTTAATAGGAAGGGGCTACTTACTATAATAAACAACAAAATATATATTTTATTTAATTATTTTTTCTCCTCAGCTTCGACCGAACCGGAGCCCTTCATCCATGACTCTCTTCCCACTGTTGAAGGCTACAGTAAAGCGGTGAAAACTGTTGTCTGAGGAGAAAAAATTATTAAATAAAGTATATATTTTATTTATTAGTCTGAGAATACCTAAACCTTTCCTATTGCGATAAAGTACAATCCTGGGTGAGTGCAATTAAATCCTATTTCATCGAATCTAAAAATATATATATTAATATTTTATTTAAAAAAAGTAATAAAATCTACTGGTATATTGATTTAATTTCATAGGACGGGATTTCGCAGTCGAGTGAAAAATAAAAACGGATTTGTTCTTGTTCCCGACGATTGGTACGCGTGTCGAGCAATTCCTCAGGGTTAACAAGTAGTCAATATTTACACTTATTGGGTTAATTCATTTTTATAACATATATGTATATAATGTTAATTATTCACTTTTATTTCAATGCAAAAAAAGTAAAGTTTAAGTATGTGCTAGACTCGAATAGCCCATTTATATTTTTTTTTTTCATTTTGTCTGACATCATTTTCTCCTGAATTGATTTACCCAGCTAAATTATATATATTATATATATAAGCGTTTATAAAATAATTTTTGCAAACATATAACCCACATGTTCGAAAAAAAATGTGCCCTTGCTGGGGATCTTATCTGGATCTTAGCAGAGATGGAGATCTCTTCTCACGTTCCAAAGATCAGTGGTTCGCTTCCCGTCATTAGCGAGAAAAATATATTTATATTATATTGTCTACCAATTAAATACGAGAGTTGTCTTTTATATTTCGGGATTGCGCTAAACTAGTGCTGTTGACGCTTCTATCGTAAAGTTTGACATTTTTGATGGTATAC
>JAAAKE020132881.1:0-14197 GCA_010014785.2 Anisolabis maritima | reverse complement strand
TAACCTTAAAAGCCAAGGGGTGTGGGTTCGAATCTCAGGCAGTCCGATGAAAATTTATTTAAATCAAATTGGATACCCAATTGATATAAATAAATGTCTGGATTAGTATCGTAAAAAAAAATTATATAACTTTTAATGTCTATATGGCCTCAGATGCCGAAAAGACAAAAAAATTTTGACTAAATTGTTTGGTACCAATATATTGTAATTTAAATATATTTTTATCGCTCATGACAGGAAGTGAACCACTGATCTTTAGAACGTGAACCTCTACCTCTGCACCAAAGGACAGACAGGGTCATGTTATTAGTTAAAAATAAAACTATTTTCTCCAACCACTCACATTATCCATCATAAAGTTGTTTTATTTCTTTCTAACACCTACTTTATGTAATTTAAGCTAATTAATCCTACATCTATTCCCTTTTATGGAACCTAATTCATGCTAATCAAGTTTAATTTGAGAGGGACCTTTCCACCGGCAAGTAGTAGTCAATTTCTTTCCATGAATGAATCATTTAAAATAGTCATTATAATTAATATATCAATTTGGTTAGTAGTAAAAATGAATTATAATAAAATTTTTTTAATGTCATAATTGATTTAAAAGTTGAAAGAAAAATATAGTTATTCTTAGTATAGGCTATATATATAGTGGGCTTTTTGTCAAGGAAATTTATGATATTTTTCGTTAAACTATAATTTTAAAATATTCTAGAATACGGTATACATAGAAAAAAAACTCATTTTCAAAAAAGGGTGCATATTATATAAGGATCTGCGCATTATACTTAGGTTCGATTTGCTTGGAGCAACATAAGATTTTTTTTTTCTTTTTTCAATATTTCAAAGCACAAGTCTGAGATAAAATTTTATAGAATATAAAATAAAAGTGATATTTTATAAAAAAAAGTCTTATCACGTACTCAGCAGTTATAAGTGGCTGAGTAATTTATTATTGTTCTAATTTGTAATACAGTGGTACCTCTGTATACGTCTACTTTGGATACATTAGAGCATGTTGAGAAATTGTTTTTGCTTTGGATAACTGAAAAACAGTGTGCTGGCGATAGCGTATCAGAAGCAATTATTTGCGAGAAAGCTTAAATGATGCATGCCGATCTCATGAAAAATCAAGCAGGAACTAGCGAGGTGTTTAAAGCCAGCCATGTTGGTTTGCGAATTTCAAAAAAAGGACAGGTATTCACAGTGTTGTGCTGCATGGAGAAGGAGCTAGTACCGATAAAGTTGCCGCTAATGAATTTATAAAACAGTTTGGGGAGATTGTGGAAAGTGAGCGTTTTATTCCCCAACAAGTTTTCAATTTTGATGAAACTGGCCTGTTTTGGAAGAAAACAGGACCGATATCACACAAGTAGAGAAGTCATTGCCAGGGCACAAGCCAATGAAGAACAGCCTAACTCTTGTTCTGTGGCAATACTAGTGGCCTTTATTGATCTACCACTCTGAAAACTCGAGGGCATTTAAAAAACATAATGTCCAGAAGTGTCAGCTGCCTGTGATGTGGAGATCAAATAGCAAGGCTTGGGTAACGAGGCAATATTTCAGTGAATGGTTTAATGTTGTGTTTGGGGCAAGTGTAAAGTTATTTAGAGGAGAACAACCTGCCTTTGAAGGTTCTCCTCGTAATGAATAATGCCCCCGCTCAACCAAGCTTAAAGGATTATGTCTTGCCAGAGTTCGACTTCATTACTGTAAAGTTCCTTCCCCCTAATACGACTCTTCTCATTCAGCCCTTGGATCAGAAGGTCATAAGTAATTTCAAGAAACTCTACACTAAAGCAATATTCCAGAGGTGCTTTCAAGTAACTTCCGAGACAGAATTAACCCTGTGAGAGTTCTGGAAAGATTATTTTAATATCGTACATTCCTTATCGCTTAATTACAAAGCTTGGCAGGAAGTTCCCCAGAGAACAATGAACTCCGCTTGGAGAAATTTCTGGCCACAAGCAATAACTGAAGGGGGCGTCGAATCTGTGTCCTCTATAGTGGAGGCCAGATTCATGGAACTGGATGTATGTAATGATGATGTGGAAGAATTAGTAGAGGGACACAATGAAGAACTGACCACTGAGAAGTTACAGGAACTGGAGACGGAGCATTAGACTAGAATGGATACACTCTCTTCAGACTCAGAGGAGGAACAGATAGAGGAAGCTTCTTGTTCATTAATCAAAGATCTCCTTGCAAAATGGATGGACGTGAAAAATTTTTCAGAAAAATACCACCGCAACAAAACAAATCGCAATATCATCGTTTGGGATGACCAGACAATGTCACACTTTAGAAACATCCTGAGAGAAGGAACAAAGTTCTTTGGACAGATTTTTAAGTCAAAATGACTTTTCGAGATATTTTTTTGATATAATTATTTAATTTGTTCTTAAATATTCTATTTGTTGCTTATTTAAAATTATTTCCTCTTATTATATATTTTTAAAAAATTGAAATTGATTGAATTGAAATTATGACTTCACCAAATGGAATTTCCCATTTGAATGAGAAAATAGCTTTTATTTGGTTAATTTATTTATTTACTTATTGAAAGAGTTAGAGGTTTGTTTACAATATAGCTGCCTACATGATTAAAATCAGAGGTCATTTAGAGACAAAAAACAAAAAAAAAAAAAAAATAAGTAAAAAGAGAGAGATAAGATTGACAAAATGGAAAAAAAAAGAAGTAACTATATCACTAACAAAAATAAAAACGATATATAAAATCTAGATCAAAAATCGAGTGGTTGTATAGAGATAGTTCACTCCATTTTACGATAGAGATATATAAACACAATTTCATATAAATGATTAGCATAAATAAACAAACAATGACATAAAAGTTTTTAAATTTCTAATAAAAACAGAGGGATTTTGCAATCTCGAATTAAAAATGTTTTTAATTATTCTGTTTAATTAAATATATAAAGAGAAATTTTATTGATATTTTAGACGAAAAAGAATTTTAAATAAGTTTTTGTTCTCTCTTCTCCATATTAAATAAAGGCATTTCAATTCATATTTGAATTAATAGACTTTTATAACTATACGTTCAAAATTTTTTTAAATATTTTTACTCTTTATGTTTAAATTCCAAATAATATCAAGAAAAAAATAAAATAAAATATATAAGAGTGAGCTCGAAAATAATGTAATTCACTAACCGAATAAAAAATAAGTAAAATGGGAGAAAAAATGTAGAACTCAATTTGAAAGGATCTATTAAAATTAAAAAAAAAAAAAGAATACTTAATTTGTTTAATATATATAACCCTTCAGGAATTATATTAGAAGAGTAAAAATATAGTATTTAATATGTAAGTTTGGAAGACAAGAGGCTGATTTTTGAATATTTATTGGAATATATATATATATAATATTTAACGAACTACAGATTATACAACCGAACTTCCGAGGAATGATACTAGTTATTATTATTATTTATAGAAAATATTAGTAATTTATTTAAAAAAATAAATAATAATATATAAAATTTACGATTTTACTTTTTCTCATTTTACTTTTAAGATTAAATAATGGACATCGAGAAATACTTTTGATATTGTGGATTTACAAAAAAACTTCATTTTATTTCGAAAGTTAAATAAAATAAACTTTTTATTTAAAACTTGTAATTCCATTTTAACCGTATTGATTTTATTAAATGGATCAGAGTAAATATTTTTAGAAAATCGCTTTTTTTTTTTATAATCTTCCTCTTGAAATACCTTTGCATATTGATAAAAGGACAAAAGAGAGAATAAATATTCATGGAGGAACGTGGGTGTTAAAAAATAACAATTTTTTTTTATATTAAATCTGATTTTAAGAGACAAAGGAATTTTTAATACTTTTAAAAGAATACTATCTGATAAATAGGACATTTAAAAATTAATTATTTTAATTAATATTGTGTGAAACTCAGTCAACCAATTAGTTTGAAAAGGGAAGGGAGAAGGGATTTTAAAGTAAAACTAATAAGCCAACTGAGTTTCAGAAATTTTTGCTTGAGTGAAAACCACAATAATCCAATAAAATTTAATTAACTGAAACTTGTAGTAAAAGGACGAATTTCTACAAATAAAATTAAATTCATAAAAAAGGAATAGTAAAACTAAAAAAGAGAAAAACTATTTTATATTTTATATAAAAATAAAAAAAATAAATTATATAAAGAATTATATTAAATGGCGAAATAAAGACATATCGATCCGCTCTCGGAATTCCAAAGAGATATTGAAAAGTAGGAAAAAAAGTTACAGCCTTCCCTTTCTCTTATATGCATCGAAGCGAGCGGGAAAGTATGGAATTTTTGTAATTGTTATGGGGAATTTTTTTGCCTTCAAGACTTGTAAATGAAAGAACGACAGGAATTGAATTTTATATAGATTTTAATTCTCAAATCCTGCCGATTTATCTGATTAAATTTATTCTCCTTATCTCCAAAGAGCGGTTCGCACCTGATGTAAAATGAAAAGTGAACTGGCATAGAAAGAAGAGAAGAGGAGTAGTCAAAAATTTTAAAAATGATTGCAAATTCATTTTAATTCTAATAATATTTCATTGAAAAGAGAGCTAGCATTTTTTATTCTAAATCAATTTTTCTTCTTATCTCGTCGAACAATTTTATATATATATAGCTAAGGATAAGATGGATGAGTAATCTTTGAAAAAGTTTGTTTTTAAATGATGAGATCTTAAAAACAATTCCATCAATTTAATATTAATGATCCTTTTCGGTTTATTTTATAAATAATTGCTAAGCTTTGTTTGAAGTTAGAAAAATATTTATTCTACACTCTTGGCAAATAAATATTTGTTTTACTTCTAAAGGCAGTAACCTTAAGTATAAATATTTCTTTAAATTATAATTATGAAATAAAAAAATTCCCCCTTATGATAAGTAAAGTAATGGCCTTTTTATTTACAGTAAAATATCAATATTATTATTCCCCATTCTAACGGTAGATTTGTGTTGTTTGAAGGCTCAAATCAGTTTTGGAAAAGCTATATTTAGATTTGTTCTTAAGACCAGAACAAAAGCAAAAATATATTAGAGCTAATACAAGAAAACGCCTAAGAATACCCCATTAAGACCTGGGATGTCTTTTAGTTAAGCTGTTCTCAAAACTTCAAAATAAAACTTGACGTAGGAGTAGGTGAAGGTTGCCTCCCCTATTTAGTATTCTTCTTACTTTTTCTTTAATATTATAATCCGTAACGTTTTATAGATTAATAGTTTATTTAATTATTTTAATATATTTGCGTGACTTTCGAAATGCATTTGATTTAAAGGTGATTTCTCTAACGCCCTTGAGTCGAACATTTTATTTGTTTATAATTAAAATCTATATATTAAATTAAAGACATAAAATAGTATTGAATATTAAAGTGAAATGTGTAGATTTAGAAGATGGGAAAAAAAGATCTAAAAAAACGGCTGGTTTTTCAATAAATTCCTTTTCTTTAACCATAATTATACACTATGAGCATCCCCTCAGTGACCGAGAGGTTAAGATATTGTCAATATTGATAACCTTAAAAGCCATGGGGTGTGGGTTCGAATCCCAGGCAGTCCGATGAAAATTGGATACCAAATGATGTAAATAAATATGCCTGTATCGTCTTTAAAATAAATTTGTAATTGTTTAATGTCTATAAAAGCCTCAGATGCCAGAGAGTTTAAAAAAAAACACCTCTTCAAAAGAAACTTTGAAAAATCTCTAATTAAAATTAAAATGAATGAAAAATAATGGAACGACTAAAAAAATTGTCATCTACTCTTCTCAAAAACAAAAACCCTTTTACCCTACTATTTTTAAGATTTTTATAAGTTGGATAAATTTTTTAGGAATAAAAGTATTTCTTGTGTGAAAAAGGGAGAGATAGAGTGCAAAGAAAAATAGTTAAATGAAGCAGAGCATCTGTTCTTTTATGTTGACAAAAGCTTCTCTGAATGCCAATCGACAGACAGTTTGTCTTTCGACAAAGACATCCATCCACCTTTGAGACTTTGTCTTGAATTAAACCCCCCACTCCCTCATTTGGGTGAAGGGAAAGGATCTTTTAGAGAGTTTCAAATTTTGAACTGAAGCTGATCATTAGAGGGCGAGGATCGAGAAACAACCCCTGAGACAAGATTCCCAATTAGAATCCGCCAACGCCTGGCTAATCATCTTAATAAATAATCAAGAAGATAAGTTGCTCGTTTATTAAAGGAGAGGAGAATAAAAAACTCACCAGCACTCTTAAATTAGATATCAATTACGGATGCTAATTGTATCATTATAACTCAATTTTTGTAGGAAATATATTTCAAGATGATTTGTGAAGTAATATTATCCCGATTTTTTTTAAATAAATCAAATTAATTGAAAAATATATGATTATATAATTATTTAGAAAAATAAAATTCAAAATATTTTTTTTGTTTTTTTGGCATCTGAGGCCATTTAGGCTCCGTCCTTATTTATTTACTAGCGATTCAAAATATTGACTTTTAATTGGAGCTTTTTTAGCCATTATTTTCAGTTATAAAATAAAAAAAAAAGTTAATTATTGTCTATAATTGCAACTGAAAAGGGCTCAGTTTTCACCCAAAAGGAAAAATGTATCCGAATTACAAAAATAATCATATAAGGAAAAATTTTATTTAAAACTTAATATTTTATATTAATAAAATCAATTAAAAAAAAAAAAAAAAACGAAAGGAAAAAACTGATTCAAGAAATCGCTCCTTACGTACCAAAGGTCAGAAGTTCATTTTTCCCGTCAAAATCGACAAAAATTTATTTAAATTAAATTGGATACCAAATGATTTAAATAAATATGGAGAGAGTTTAAATGACTTCAGATGCCGCAGAGTTTAAAAAAAAAAAAAAGTTGCTCTTTAAATTATTTTATTGATTTAAAGTTTGGAAAAAGAATAATTTTCCTTTTAAATGAAGATCATGCATATTCTTACGCTAAAAGTGGACGATCTTAATCGTTTTTTTTTTTTTTTCTTTAAATTAAAAAAATAAAATAATTTCTTGGATCAATTTTTTAAATATATTTTTAAATAAATAAATAAATACACATTTTAAGACTTTAAAGTATTATATTATTATAATTATAAAATATCAAGTACCGGCGGCCACACATGTTCAGCTGAGATAGTGGGAGGGCAGTTAATCGTTAGAGGGTTAATAAGTAAAAATTTTTTTATTATTTTAATTTTAAGTCATATTCGGCTACTGAATTTATTTGGACTAGATAATATACAATTATTTTTAAAGAAAAGCCAGGATCGATGGCTTCTGACAGTCAAAGATATTACTTAAAGCTTAAAAAAAAATTCAGTAGGATATGTCCTGGACATCCCCGCAGGTCTATATTTATGGTTAAAAAAAAATGTTTTCAAGTAATGACCAAAAATATCCAGAAAGAAGTCTCACAACATGTCATATTCTTCACTTTCAAGAGATTCATTTTTATTCAAAAATAAAGCATATCTGAATCGTCACATTTGGCAATTTAAACCTACAAGAAATTACTTTTCCAGTAGGTGTACCTTTACGGTCCAAATGAAATGTACAGAGGATGTTCCTTTTATATAGGAGTACTGGATACTACACTTTTCATGTCTCGTATGCTCCTAGAGCTGTATGAGATTAAATCTTACCAAATTTTTTTCTCACTTCCTCTTTCAAATTATTTAGAAAAATAATGTAGTTGTTTTATAGAAAATAAAAAAAGAGTATTATTCATTCGTCAATGGTTTAACAAAAAATAAGATTTTCAAATATTTATCCAACAGCGCTTTCATGTCAAAATTCATGTAAATGTCAACTTGAAAATAAATTCTAATATATCAATTTAAATAAATTGATTTGATATCTATTCTAGAGACAAATTTATAGTCAGGAATTTCTAATGACGGCTTTAATTTCTTGTCAGAATAAATTAAAGTTAAATAGTTTAAAATTAAGCGTCTAATCGAGATGTGAATTAGAGCCGAGTTAATTATCTCTGTGATTTAAATGAGAAGATTGGAATATTTTTGATCTGATCATGATAGGTAATCGGAGAATAAAATAAATTTGTTTGTCAACTAAAAACGATTAAAATGAGAATGCTATTATATTAGTTTAACTATTCAAGAACAAAAATGATGAGGTCTTTAACCTTCGCATGTAAACAAAAAGAATAATGGAAAAAAAAATGAGGGAACAAAGAATAAGAAAAAAAAGCAACGAGGCCTCTCTCTCTCTCTCCTCCTCTGAATCAATTGAGACCAAATCTAAATATTACTTTCAATTGTCTTAGTATAATGAGAAGGAAAAGTTTTCACAGAGATACGACTTCGCCTTTCGCTTAGGCAGCTTGCTTTTCATACATACTTCAAAGAATAATTGAAATTTATAAAATAAATCGTCTCTTTTAAATAATAAAATTTGAAAATAAAATTTTTCAAAAAAATAAATAGACAATTGGGATTAATTTGAAATAGTTAGGTACTTTCAAACAACAATCTATGGGAATGTAAAACAGTTGTAATATAATTTAATTTTACGATACAATGATCCAGGCATATTTATTATATTTACATCAATTAATGTCCAATTGATTAAATAAATTTTCATCTGACTGAGAGTCGAACCCACACCCCTGGCTTTGAAGATTATGAATATTGACAATGTCAATAACTTTAATCACACGGCCACGGGGGGATTTTCGAATTCTTGTTTCTAAACACTTTTACTTTCCACTGAACAATAATAAATTCTAAATAAAAAAAATGTGAAAAATAAATACAAAAGAGATTCATTTGGAAAAATGAATTTTTTTTTTTAAATAAACTCTTTCCAACCTGACAGATTGTTAGGAAAGGAAGTCTATCTATTCTTAAAAAAATTTAGTCATTTTTTTCTTTATATATAAAAAAATTTTAAGGAAAGGTTTCCAACTGGTATTAGTAATAGTAGGCGATTTTTGTTATTTATATATTCTTCATCTCTTATATCTAAAGAATCCATTTGCATAATTATTAATATAATCATATCATATAATATTTAAATATGCAATAAAAAATTTATAAGGTGTTTAATGATTATTAAATATTTATTAAAAATTAATTACCCTATCGATCAATATTAAATTGAAAAAAAAAAAAAAAAAATTAAATTGTATTATATTTGTGGAAAGAATAAAAAAAAAAAAAAAGTAGCAAAAATGAAATTAGATATAACATTCAAATGCGTTTATAATTGGATTTAGGTTCGAAATGGAAATATCTCGAGGGATGGTTAAAGATATCTCTCTAATTCAGTTAGTTTTAATTTTGGCCAAGTTCCCAGTCTTATTTGTATTTTAAGAAAAGTTGTTTATATTTGTTTAATAATTAGAGCAATTTTATAAAAGAGAGATAGAAATAAATATATATTTAAAAAAAAATTTTTAGTCATTTTCAGAGTAATCGGAATTAGAATTTACAAAAAAATTTATTATCAAGAAACGAAGTGTTAAATTTGGTCTAATTAAAAAATAAATTCATTGACGACCGCTACCCTTTACAAGAATAAATAGAAATTAATCTTATTCCTCGTCCTTGGAAGCAGAAGTAGAGGGCTCGCTTCATGTTCCAATTGTCAGCGGTTTGCTTTCTTTAAATTTCGAAATATTGACTGGTCACAAATCATATTTTTCGAATCAAGAAATCTTAGGTTCGATTCACGTCTAAACGGAGAAATAACATTCAAAATATTTGGAAATGAAAAATATATTCCTTTTTTCTTCTGAATTTCATTATACTCATAAAATTAAATAAAAATAAAAATCTTTGACTCCTTTTTCTCTTATTTAGAAACCAAAAGCAAAAAAATAAAAACAAATATATCAACAGGTTAGTTTCAAAAGGTGAGACTAATCCAAGAGGTTTAGAGGTTCGTTTCAGTTTTTGTTTTATTCTTCTTCATTCCTTTTTAAATAAAGAGTGAATTGAATGGCTGCTTTGTTTGTTAGACTGCCTGGTTGAAAGGCGTTAAGCAGATCCTTTTGAGGTAAGACTAATTCGAGCAATTTTAATAATTCTATTCCTCAGGTATAATAAAATGGTATTAAAGCGCTTGTTAGAAACATCAGCCACATTATAAGACAAGTGAAAGATTAATAGGAGAAGAAGAAGAAGCCATTTGAATCATCATTAAATAGATGAATTTAATAATGAAAAACGATTAGATAAGAAATTAGAAAATGAAAATCTCATTAGGTTTAAGGAAGATCAAATTCCAATCTCTCTCATATCAGAGAATTAAATTATAGTGATTAATCAATTTATGTTTTTAACCTTAGTGGCTTCTACTCATTGCTGTTTGCGAAAAGTTTTATCTTTAGAGAGATATCGTAATCAAACATTTTTTTTTTTAATTTTACAGATAAGCACGAAGTAGGTTTGTTGTAGGGCAAAACACAACTGTTCTTAGCATTATTCCGGTTTTTGTAGTTGTAGTTGTAGATCAAATGAGGTTTTGTGAGATTTGACCGAATTTGTTCTACACCTATCCAAAATATCCTTTGAGGAAACGTTCAACGTGGTCGTGTGCATATAAGGTTTATTAGTTATGAAGCAATTCAATTTATGATTCATATTGTGAAAATTGAGAAGTCATTCTATATTTAGAAAAAATAATCAAATCGCGTTGGAAATAAAGGCTGAATGAAGTAATCAAATCTAAATTTAAGAATGAAGTATAATTAATAATATCTATTAAAATTTTTATTTGTTTACAAAACCTACCCGAGAGGCATTTAGTCCTTATTTACTCTACCTTAATAAATTAATTATAATTTAGCGAATTTAGCATAATTTATATTTGCAATATCTTTTGTGTGTTTGTATTTATTTATCTCGTTGTCTTGGAGTTCGCACTTGGCATTTCGTTGCAATGTCATTTGCAACCATGAATGACAACCATTCATTCGAAGTTTCGTTTATTTCAAAAGACATATCACAAACGGAAGATAAGGTGTCTGGTGGGTATATAAATGGGGACAATGGTGGGGAGGTTGAAGGGTAAAAGACAATGACTGTTCGATAAAGAGCTTGCCGAGACTGACGACTTCAAGAAGTGGAATGGAATTATTCAAGACGCACAGAACTAACAGTTAACTAAACACCCAATTTGAGGTACAATCAAACTTTGATACCCTGTCTATATAACGCTGGCAAGTCAAAGGCGTATAATTTATTGATTAACATCAAAGCCCTTAATAATCATTCAATTAGAAATGGGCATAGAAAATTTCCAGAATCTCTAAAGGTTTGAAAGAGAGAGAGAGATTTATTACTTTTCAAACATTTCTTGTTTCGGTTCGATGGTACTCAAAAGGATGCAATATCTTTTTTTCGATTTATTGGAGTTGCTTGTCAAGGGGTGAAATATTCTGAAAAATAAATAAACTTTAAACAAGAGTAAAGTATGTGGAAATTAAAAAAAAAAAAAAGTAATTCTAAAAGACTGCGGCAATTTTCTGGCTCTAGATATAGTATAATTTTGTAAAAATTTATAATAAATTATACTCCCTCTGTCCCATGATAATAGTAGCAAGTGAATTATAAATAAATAAATTTATTTACGACCTGCTTAGAGGCACAAGTCCTCGGTGGCAAGGTCCAATCAAACACAAATACAAATTTATAAATTACATAACACAAAACAACATACAATTAACAAAACAAATACAAAAAATACAAGAAATGTATGCTTATTAACAAATAACATGTTCATACATTTCCATCGAAAGAAAAAAAAAAAAAAACATGATGAAACATCGCGACCAGGTTAACGAGTAAATTCTTCTTTTTTTATTTTCTCTTACCTATATAAGAAATATATTGTGAGAATCTATTGCGATCGCAAAAAAATTGGTGTCAACGGAAATACACGTTTTCCCTGAATCTAAAAAAATGGGTTCGGGTGTGTGTATGTGTGTCTGTAAACAAGATTTCTCAAAAAGGAAAAAAAACGTATCATACTCAAATTTTATATTTAAGCTAGATACTTTTGCTGCTCTAAGATTTTCAATAAAATATTCTAAAGAGTACTAATACTTTACTGATTTAATTTTTTCTTTAAATTTGCTCTTTGTTTATAAATCATTATTTATTAGATGATCTTTGCAATGTATTGACGCTTATCCCCTTATCTTTCCCACCCCCAAATCGTTTGGGGCCCTCTTTACTCTTGTACGTTTTTAGGGGTTTTTTGGTGAATTGCTCTTAAACTGTTCACGGATTTGATTAAATGGCTCTACTTAGAATAAATTAGATAATCTTTAAGATATAATTATTAATAATTATCCAGCTTTTAATAGTGTGGAGCCCCTAATTAAATAAAATTTTAAGAATCACATAGAAAAGATAGGAAGACCCGTTGCCATGGTAAAAAATATAAATATTGTTAATTCCTAATCTTTTATTATATCTTATTCCTTGAATGTTTGTATTATTCATGTTTTTTTAATTATAAAGTTAAAAAAAAAAACCAAAACTAAATAAAGGAAAAAAAAATTCTTAAATGAGATTTCATTGCCAATTATATTTTTTTAAAATTTAATAATTGACTCCCCCCCCCCCCCTCTCCCATGGTCGAGAGGTTAAAGATTCTCAATATTGATAGCTTTCAAATTCAAGGGGCGTGGGTTCGGATCCCAGGCAATCCGATGAAAATTTATTTAATCAAATTGGATACCGTATCGTAAAATATATATCGTTTATATGTCTATATGACCTCAGATGCCGAAAAAAAACAAATAAAAAAAAAAATAATGGATGGAGTTTAAATACTGAAAAACTTAAAAAAAAAATTGATTAATACACACAAACGACAAATTTCTAAAAATAAAAACTAAATAAACCTGCTACCAAGGAGACGAGCACAACACTCTTTCCTTGACTTAGATAAGAGAAAGTTGTGTGATGCGCGGCCGTCACACCACATTTTTATAATCTATACTATTATATAAAAGGCAAAGTATGTCTGTTTGTAAAGCATAGACTCCGAAACTTCTGGATAAATTTTCATGGAGATTTATTCCAATGTATAGAGAATTTCCAAATTCAGATTAGGGGTAGAGAACTCCGTAATTAGGATGGATTTCATTTTAGTAAGAAATTGAATATTCATGGGATTTTTTCAGTGTATAGACAATTTCACAGTCAGGTTGGAGGTTATAAGCAAGTCATACTAGGGGTAGAAAAACTCCCTGTTTAGAACGTTTGGAAAGTATAAATTTGGCCACCCGTAAACGGATTTTAAGATGAGGCTTTCACGGTGTATAAATAAGTGAAAAAATAACATTAATCACATGAGAGGCGTATATGAAAATTTTTCTTTATTTTTAATCGATTAATATTAAAATACGACCAGGATAATGAGAAAAAATTTATAATCACACAACTAATAATCAAATTTGTTGATCACCTTTGTATAACTTTAGACTCAGATTGCATCCACCAGAAGCGGACTGCGCAGCTAGTTAATAATATATGGAATTTTGTAATTTTTTAATAAAATCTAAATATCTAAACAAGACTCATTTCTCAATATCAATTATATAAATTACAAACCTTTGTAGAAAAACAAACAATTTGATTATTATTAATCATTTATTATACCCCCCCCCCCCCCACCTAACTCACCGTGGCCGAGAGGTTAAAGATATTGACATTGTCAGTTTTGATAACCTTCAAAGCCAAGGGGCATGGGTTCGGATCCCAGTTTGTGCGATGAAAATTTGATTTAAATAAATATGCCTGGATAATTTTTATCGTAAATATATATTATAATATGTGACTATATGGCCTCAGATGCCGAAGGCTTTAAAAAATCTATTTCCTATTTTTATTATGAGGTGACGAATCCTTGCTATGGACAGAGGGAAAGAAACAAATTTTAGGAATTGAAGAGAGCAAAATGTATTTCAGATAAAAAGAAATTCGAGTAACAGAGTTAAAATTTCTCACCAGACTTATGTGTGTAGTTGTTCCCACAGAAACTGCAAATGTCAATCTAAGTCATCTAAGCTACTGGAGTATTAAATTCCCCTGGGAAGGATCAAAAATATTATAAAAGGTCTTCGCCTACTCTCTCAGGGGGGGATTCGCTCTCTTGGCCAGGTTGTATGTATTGTTCATTTTGAT
>JAAAKE020132870.1:0-13551 GCA_010014785.2 Anisolabis maritima | reverse complement strand
AAAATAAAAATCCCACCAAGTTTTTTTTTTCCCTTCCCCCCCCCCCCCCCCCCCCTTCTCTATCTCTCTTTTTATAAAGAACATTTACTTGTCATGGATTCTCCTTGAACACCAGGGGCGTCCAACTCTAATGAAATGCTATATTCTCTCTAGGATGTGTAAAAAAAAATAAAATATTGTTGCAGGGGACCTGGTTCACCAAACCAAATCCAATGAAAATTAGTCATACCCGCCAATATGAGAATATTTGAGATGAGAAACGATAAAGAAAAGCAAAATTCCGAGACGTGACTAGAAATGGTTACGAGTCTCGTTTTCTAGTGAAGATTTTTTCCTTATTTTTCTCATATTTGTTTATTTGATTTGAAAATATAAAGATTACCTTATATTTATGTATATATTTTCAAAAATATATGGACAATCGCTATGAAAAAAATACGAATTTTATTTAAAGAGGAAACTTAAAATCCAACGGACATGGATTCGGACCTGATGAAAATTTATCTAAATCAATTTCATAAAATAATATATTAATGTATATAATTGTTTAAAGCTCTCAGATGCAAACAAAAAAACTTTTCCCACATATAAGACTTTTTCTTTCTAGGCATTATAAATTTTTTTTTAATGGTCTCTAATCCTATGCATGTTTAAGACCGTACTATCGGGATCTCATGCTTTAATACTTAAAGTAAGCCTTCCCTAAAGTGTAGATATTGTGCAGTGAAAAGAATTATTTCTTAATACCCCTTACAGAGGAAGGAGCGCCTCAAGAATTCGCTCTTGGAGAGTTGACTCAGGAATCTATGAGATGGTAATCCATATTCAATAGAGTTCAGAGAAATCATTTAGGGGCGTTGCCCTCCCCCCTTCTCAAATATATTATTTTTCTATAGTGAATCACTAGAAATCAATGTAAAAATTATTTTATGTTTCCTTGAATCCACGTTAATTCGATTCTCACGGAAATTTATAAAATAAATGCCCCCTATGGAGAAAATTTCCTTGAAGGGGTAATAATATTAATAAACCGTCTTATGAATTTCAACTATCAAAAATCCTATTTAAAATTTTAATTATTAAATTTTTTTAATAAATCACCATATAAATTGGTAAAAATGATTTATTAACAAATCACCCACTTGAATATTTATTTATTTTTTATAGTAAAATGTCATATACAGATTGATATGATAGCATTTTATTGACCTATAAATGAGAAAAAAAAAATTAATTTTATATTTTATTGAAATTTTATTTAAAAATTGAATTTTAATTAAGATATTAATTTTTTGGAATATGAAGAAGAAATTGTTGTTTTAGTTACAAAAATATTTATATCCTTTAGAAAAAGGATGAAAGATAAATAAACATTAATGATGAGAGTAGACTTCCCTTTACGTAGGACTAATTTCATTTAAAGGCTTTCAGCCACTCACCTGAAATAACAAAGCTTCAGTGTCAAGTTTGATCTCGAAATCTTGTTTGGTTCAGAAGATATCGTTTATACAGACAGACACACAGAGAGATCGAAAGATAGACAAGATGTTATTGAGAAAATTGGAGTTGAATCGTGTTCAAGGGGCTTTTTGTTAAAGTACTACAAGCTTTAGCAAATGTATGAATTTCAATATGTATTATAGATTAGGGATAGCACGCGAAAAAAATGGCACACCAAAGGCAAAAAAAAAACTAAATTTTCAAACGTTCATCAGGCAGAGATTATTATTAAAATTCTGGTGTGTCTAAACGCACATCACAAAACTTTCTCTTACCTAAGATAAGGGACGCTGAGTGATGTGTTCATACGCTAGATTTTTTGCGTAGAGGGTCCTAGGTAGCCGATCAATGTACAGCCCATTTAATCAATTTCGTTAGAGTAGTTTAAAAGAAAATCACAAAAAAAACCTAAAAAATAATTGATATATCAATTTTAATCAAAAGCGTTAAAGCAAATTTTGAGAAAATAGAAAAAATAAAAAATGAAAAATTAGTTAAAATCAGTAATCAGTAAAAGGACCAGCTGACCGATTTTATTCAAAATCTACGAGGGGCTTATTTTGGATAACATAATTGATCCTGGTGGCGGCATCTTGGCTCATCTCAGCCTCTGGGAATATTTAATTTAGAATTTTGACCTCCTAAATCCTGAATTGATTGCTTCTCCCATTGACAATTCCAACTTTATGGTATATTTATTTTTCAAATAAAAATATGAATTATACGTAGTTAGTTAAATTTGAAGTTCTGAATATGAGTATATAATCAATACAAGATTGTTTTTGAAAGGTCTTGTGTGTGTGAGTGTGTCATGGTGTGATTGGGAGGTAGTATGGGTGGGGGGCAAGTTACAAGGGATGTCCGACAGCTAAAAAGCCCCGCCTTACTTTCCAACCCTCATTTTCTCTCTGACAAAGGATTTTGGGGCGTAGGCGAACTCTTTATATACGTGCCGAGAGAGAAAGAGAGATGGATTACTCTTTCTCTCTCACTTACATGCCAAATTACAAAATTTACGATCCCCAAAATGTCATAAAACTACATTCATTATTATTTATTTTTTAATTTATGTGTAAATGTTTAATGAAATTTATAATATGGTCCTCTCTACTGGCTATCAGCGAATGTTTTATTCCCCTCTGTTAATTAATACGCTATTCATCAGTGATTCCAGAACACATTTAGTTGAACTTCATTATAAATATTACCTTAGATGAAATAATTTATTTATACGCTAACTCCCAAGTGTCCGTCCTTCTGTACTTTCCTTCGTATTTCCCGAAGGAATGTTGGAATAAAATTTTATACTTATAAAGGATATATTTTTAAGCTTTTGAAGAAAAAAAATAGTTTGTCCAGATATTCCCTTTGGGGAGGAAAAGATGAAATTAAAAAAATATATATGTATATTAAAAAAATTTTCTTTTCCTTTCTCGACCACCGAAAGGAAAGAAAGATGTGCGTGTTTATTTGATTCACGTCTAGATCAAAGCTCAAGGTTCAGAAGCTTGTGGAGGGGGCAAATATATTTATAATAAATTATTAAGTTAGTTTTTGTTTTAAATAGAATGAACAAAAAAGTAGAATAATAACAAAGAGATAAAATTTAAATTTTATCTGATAAAATGGTTTAAAAACTTCTTTAATCTGCTCTTGAAAGCAGAAAAAACATTCAAATTTTTATGTTATAAGAAATATTTAAAGCTTAATAAAGAGATTGTACTGGTGTGTTCTGTATGTAGGCTACATAATATAACAATTCATTCATTTTTTACTTTCTCTCAAACAGATTAAACATAAAAATTTAGAAAAAAAAAAAAAGTGTTAGATAATTGAATGAGAAAGTGAGGTATTAGTTGCTTTATATGTGTAATAAAAATAAAATTTGTTAGGTTTTATTATCATTTTAAACTTTTAAGATAAATCGTATTGTAAATTTACATAGTGAGATAATATCTTTTAATTTAATGGATTTGTTAATGTTGATTTGTCAGAATAAAATGTATTATTCATCTTTTTTAGCACACAAAAAAATTAATCTTTTTATTCTTCCTTCAATTTCTTACACTCAATTTTTCGTTTAGTTTTGTTTTGTTAGTCCAGCCATTTGAACAACTAATTGGTATAAGGTTTCATTAATACAAATAAAAAAAGTTAGACCTTGTTCGTTTCCTTGTATATAATACTAAGGGGTGCAGAAATAAGTTCGAGTTTGTTTGTTGGATGATATGCAACTCAAATGACCATTCGATTAATTGCTTCGCAGCTCCTCTAGAGCAGATCGCGCAAGTCAACCCAGAAATTAACAAATGAGCATCCGTGATCTGTTCTAGAGGAAATATCAAAAAATAAGTTAGTGAGTTAGGCATTTGGATTGCCTACCTTTCAGCAATCAAATCACGAATGGAGATTTGAATTTGGCTTTTGAAGTCAGCCATATTTCTATCAAATAGAAGAGCATGTGCTGGAGATGCTTATTTTCTCATTTTCTAAATTTCTATATTTTATGCTGGCTCCTAATTGCAGGAAAGAGGCAAAAAGAAGAAGAAAATGAAGTAGTTTTGGGATGTATATATGAAAAAATATTCTATTCCGCTATTCGCTATAAATATTAACATTTATTCGGTTGTGATAAAAAAAAGTTCTTGTTTTTTCTTATAATTATCAAAAAAGGAAGATAATCTCATTCCACCTGCCTCAAATGATGAAAGTGTTGACGTCGAGTCTTTCCACATCACACAGACGATATAATCAAGCTAGTCATTTCAACCCGTTTGGCTATATATGATATGAACTCAACACTGTTTCAGTTCTGAGAAAGGAAATCAATTAATTTAAACATTATTAAACTAAAAATCAATAAATAATTTGGTCATATTAAAAGTTTTCAAATAATAATTTTTAATATCATAAGTAAATTTTATTTTTTAAATTAAAGATTAAAATTTTAATAAAAATGAAAAATATTAAAGTAAAATTTTAAATATAAAAAATATGAAGGCTAAATTATTGCTCTAAAAAGATATACTGTGATATTGGTAGTTTTTTAAATAATTAATGAAAAAAAAAAGTTCTTGTTTTTTCTTATAATTATCTTGCTGATTCTTTTTGGCCCTTAATCAAATCTTGCACAAATTCGGTGAGTGAGGAAATTGCTTATTGAAGAAAATTAAAATAAATAGAATTATTATATGCTTATATGCTATATATCTAAAGCTTGATAAAAGGCCAAATAGAATACAAAACGTTGCCAAAAGACATAATAAAAATAATTAGGAAATAAAGCTGTCCAAGATTTATTACTTAGGAATATATTAATTCTAAATCATTGGTTCCCCTTCTGTGGAGTGCAACGTGTCAGCCCATGACACATATGTCTGAAGAGTAATTAACGAACTAGTTCTTAAGAACGAGTCAATGGGAACATTTTTTTAATCATTTCTAAACCTAATCTAATTTGAGATTTCTTAAGAATTTGATGTTAAAAAATAATATTTTACGATTCTTAAGGTAGATATAAAATTCATTCAGGACAGAATATGTCAAAATGAGAAAATCTTTTTAAGAAGACTTCACAAAAAGAAACGATCAATAATTTGAATTATTTCAAAAGAATCAATGAATTAATGAATAATTGTTTTACATGGCAAATTCCTAAAATAAATAGAATTTTACTTTTTTTGGTATATTGTTCTAATTATATTTTTAAATGAGAAGATTATTAACTTTGAGGATTATAAGGATCATATTTCCGATATGAAGTCCAGAATAATATAAAGTTTTGCAGGTTCTCATTAATATTAAATAGAATATTTGATTCTCTCTAATATGTCTTATGATTGTATTTATTGGGAGCGATATGCACAAAAGCATCGTTGTTATATCCATTCAGTATTATCCTAAATTCGAGAGAGATATAAATTATAAACAAGGACTACGCGTATGCTGGCCCTTATTACTTGGGATTACCCTGTCCCAGGATTACTGGAAAATGTTGTTGTTGTTGTTGTTGTTGCAGTTGTTGTTGTTGTTGTTGTTGAATATAAAGCATAGAAATGTTATTTATCTGGCCAGCATTTGATCCGTTCGTTGTCAGATGGAGGCCCTATCACATTTACTCTTAATGGACCAATGATGGTCCAGGCTCGTTGCCCATTAGTTAACATTAGCCGGTGGATAATAGTTAACCCCCAACCCAACCAGTTCCCCTCTCGCACCTCCCTACGTACTTTAACCCTTAAGACTAATTGGTTTAGCACTTGAAGCTATTGAGAATGGATATTCGATAATGAGATTTTAATACCCCCTAGTTGCATTTACATCAACATATGGAGAGGGTGCTTTGTACCGTCCTCGATCCTATTTCGCTTCTTATTTATATTGGGAAATTGATTAGATTTTTTTTTAATTCAAAAGAACTTGGATTATTTGATTAATTGTGAATTTCGATCAAAACAAATAAAGTTACATTGGATATCTCTCTCTCTCTCTCTCTTCCTGGGGAGGATTTGATTTAATTCATTTATGAGTGAATTGTCAATAAATGTCAATGTACTAATGAGAGGGATAAGTACAAGAGACAATTCCTCTTTCTAATGTATTGGAAGGGTAAGATTTAAAAATTACAATACTTTTAGTGAGTATTTTTAATAATCCTAATATTCTTAAGGATAAAAGTAAGATTAAAATTTTTGTTGTTGTTGTGAAATATGAGATATCAAAAATATTGTTGAATATTTCTTGCAATTATGAACCCAGGTAATATGAGTTCAACTCTCTCTCAATCCGAAAAATTAATACAAATTATGAAAAAGAACCTTTTCCTCGTTCTCTCAGCATCGGATGGAAATGATTTATCTACAAATGAAATCTTTTATTGAGTTTTTTTCTATTTTATATATTTATAATTATAATAGAATAATTTTACCATAATATAACCAACCTAATTAATTTAAAATAATAAATAATTTATTTTCAATTTGGATTGGAAGTGAACCTATGATTCTGAATTGTTAGAGAACCTTTTAATTCAAAGGAGAGAGGGGATATTTTTAAATAAGAAATTTATAATGACTAGTTTTTTTTTTTATGTCTTATAACTAATTTTCCATATAAAAAACTGAGTTTTTTAGTTTTGATTTTTAATACTTAATCCAAGAGAGGTTTGAATCCTCAAAAACGACTAGTAAAGCCAACAACACTTAAAGTCAATATACTAATATCAAGTAACTTTGTCAAACTGAATATGATCTTGGAAATCTCTAAACTTCTCCTCTTCTCTCTCTCTATCTATGTTTCTCTAACTTCTTCTTTCATAATAGTACTATCTGAAAAGGCAAAATGTTTTTGCAGTTCCCATTTATTTGAAAACTAAATAAATATATCTTCTTTTATTTAGTTTTTAGAACGGAATAAGGAGGGCGAACTATTCAATTATTTTTGTAATTTTCACAATTTCTTTTTTAACAATAAAACAAATAATATTTTGCCTAACCTATATAAGATAGAGAGAGCCGCTATTTTGCATTAGATACGCCTCCTGGGTGAGGATAAAATTCTCTTTGGATTAATAGAAAATAAAAAAAAATACTTGAATTAAAATGTAATATTTAATTATATTAAAATCTTTATTCAAATGAGATAAAATAAAAAAATGTATTTTGGTTGATAAAGTGAAATTTATTTAGTATTTAGCCTATTTTACAAATGGTTTATTAAAATAATCAAATTATAATTTATATTAGCTTCCAATGTAATTTATATTTTAAAAATTCCTCTCTCTGTGTGGACCCACACATATTTCCTAAAAGTGAAAATAAAAAGTTCAGGAAGGAGTTTCGAATGTCAATACATCTACCTGCTCGTTAGAAAATTAAATTAAATTATTTTTATAATAAAGCTGTTTAATTTTTTATGTTCCAATAATTCTTTATTAACTTCTGAGTTAATGTTTTTTTTTTTTTTTTAGTTGGGGAATGAATTTTTTTTCCCTATCCTGAAAAAATTTATTATCCCAAGTGGCATTGATGGAAAGTGTAAAATGGTCTTAAACAGACAAAGAGACTTCTGAGAAGCTATTAGAGACAGAGATGAATAGAAACCACCTCCCGAAGTGATTTTATAAACGTTAGAAAATAGATAGAATACTAGGCTTAAAAAAACCGGGGAACGTGAAAAAGAATTGTCCAATTTTTCGCACTCGTCAGCCTCGATTTTTCTCTCCACTCGCTACACGACAAGTAAACGAATGGATTTCTCACACCCCCACCATTGCGCGATGTATTCGTAACTAAGAATGCCGAAAAACCTCTCAAATTGGAGGAGATAAATCAGCTAAATTTAAAATTTTGAAATACTCCAATCAATATCCATTCAGAGATAAACACCAGAAAATATATAGTCAGGGAATATTTAAAAAAACAATACTAAAAATACCAAAAAATAATCCTCCATTAACAAAAATAAAGTCATAGTAATCAATTATTAAATTTATTTTTGTTCATAGACTTTTGAAGATTAATCGATTCTCAGATCTCCAAAAGTATAGATCGGCCGTTGAATAAAAATTTCCTCGCCAAGTCTGCTTAATCTAGGATGAAACAACCTCCAATTTCTCTTAAATGAAACATTTTAAAGATATTATTTTAATGAAGCTCCAGGTAAAGAATTAGTAGTCAAATAATGAAATGAAAATTCGTTTCTCTCTGGTTAAATTATATGAAATTTTTTAATAAAGTATATTAAATTAATCACCTATCAAGGGACAGGGATATATTAATATTATCTATGAGAATTAAATTTTTCCAAAAATTTTAAAACCTTTAATTTCATCAAAAAGTGTACACAAAAATATCATCAATTCCAAATTTTCTAGTAATATAGAATAAATGGCCTATTGGAAAAAAAAATTTAAAATAACTCAACCAAATTAAAAGAATTTCACTAACAAATAGCACACATTTTCTGTTAGAATAGTAAGAGAGAGAGAGGTTGGGATATAATTTCCATTAGATTACATGACAGGCTTTGCATTTATGCAATGGTTTTTTTATTTGTATTTGTATTATATCACTTGAGTTGAGTTGATGACCGTCACACACTTTCTCTCTCTCTCTCTGTCTCTCTTGTCAGTGAACACAATTGAAAAGTACTATATTAAAATTTATTAAATATTATCTGCATAGAGAATAATTATATATGATCATTTTTATTGAATATCTGATTATAGTATTTAAACTCTATTGAAATAATTTAATTCGCTTTAATGGGTAAATGATAATATTATGAAATATATAGTGAGAAAATATTGCAATCGCAAAAAAAACTATGTCGAGATTTTTAAAGTAAGGTCCATTTGTGTTTACGCTTTAGAAATTCTCGCGCCGCATCCCTTGCGAACTAGACACGTCATAGCTCTGAACCTAACCTGTACACTTCACTGTGCGACATTAAAATATTCAAGATTATTGAATCGCCCGCCGATTGCGAGATTCTGTATGTGTTTTTTGACTCTTATTTATTATCAAACATAGGGATTAAAAATATTTGTATTTTATTACCATGACATCGAGTTGTCCTATCTTTTCTATGGGATTCTTATATTCTTAAAATGACTGTTTTGAAGAGGAAAATGATTAATACAAATTAAAATTCATCTAATTTATTATAAGTTCAGCCAAATTAATCAGAATCATCAAAACGGATTAAGAGAAATTTACCAAAAACAATTGTTTTATGAATTTTAATCAAAATCTTTGGAAAAAAAAAAAAAAAAAAATTAAAAAAGTACATAGAAAGTTAGTCGATTTTATTCAAAAGCTTCGAGGGAAAAGGTAATATAAAGTTTGAAACTCTAGCTTTTAGCAGCTTTTTGTTTTTGAGAAGTGTTTACACGCAGAAACACACATACATACCATTTTGTGAAACTCAGTGTTAAATTCTCTTCCTATAGTATATGTAATATATGGTGAGTATTGCAAACGCAAAAAATTAATGTCGAGATTTTAACGGAAATACATGTTTTGAAGTCTTCTAAGTGTAAAAAAATGGGTTTGGAAAATGGTCAGTGTGTATGTGTATGTGAACAAGATATCTCAAAAACTAAAACGTTCGAGGCTGAAATTGTATATTTAAGCTACGATAGCGACGTCGCATGCGCCTTGAAGCTTTATAGCTATAAAATCGGCGGAAGAGTACTAGTACTTTACTGTTATACTTTAAATTGGCTGTACATATAATAAGTTAGATAATTTATAAGATATATTAATCATTTTCCACCTCAAATTTTTGTGGGGCCCTCAATTTAAGATTTGAATAATCCCATAGAAATAATAGGACAATTCGTTGCCATGGTAACAAAATATAAATATTTTTGAGTGATTATTCCTATGATAATAAATGAGATTTAATTTATTTAATTTAATTTTTTTTATAAGATTGATAATTGATTAATACACACAAATGAAAAATCTCCAAAAATGAAAAGTAATATAAAATTGTAAACTGGCTATCTAGGGCGCCCGATGTAAAAAAATCTGGTGTAACAGCACATTATTCAATTTTTCGTATTTGAAGAAAGAAAAAGTTGTAATATGCGGCCGTCCCACCAGATTTTTTATAATTATAAATATTTTCCTTAGAATAAATTTGGAATGAAAAAAATTGGAGGTACCACTATTTATCTTTCGGGAATTAGAGATTATTAATTAACTAATATTTTACCTTAAAGAAAAAATATATCGACGTAAACAAAATGTGATGTGTCAGTACATCACATTACTTTCTCTTGCCTAATCAGCTGTACTCTTATCACACCAGATTTTTATCTTTTTGTTAAAGTGTGTCAGCACCATAGTCTTCTTTTATTCATTCTCAAATTCTAAAATCATTATACTCTTTCAAAAAAAAAATATTAATAAATGAGTTGATAATTAAATATTGAAGTTTTTAACAAAAAAATAGAAAGGACTTTTCTAAATGATATATGATAAAATATGATATATTGAAAAAAATTTAAAAATCTAATTTACTTGAAGTACTATTTTTAAATTAATATCTAGTCAATAAAGTTTAATGACAAATTAATACTAGGATATATCAATAAAGGATTAAGAACCGATCCATCCATCGTTTTCTTTTTTTTTTGGACCTCTTCTCTGAAGAAGATGAAACACTGGGCTTAACGACAAGAAAGGATTAAAGGAAAAAACAAATGGAAAAGGACCAACGACCTTGAGTTGAATTGTAAGGCATTTTTATTCTCAACTAATTTAAAACTTTCAAAATTAATTTTAGGGCCCTTTGAAAGAGGAGATGATATAAGATTAGCAAGATTAGAGAAATGTTAAGTAGTTAAGTAAGAGTAAATCAAGAAAATTCAAAATATACAAATATTAAGCATTATATTCAGTATTTTTCTTTCAAGGACCCTTTTTACTTTCTCATATATATGAAATACATATCTAGTGAGAAAGTGTTCCGATGACAAAAAAATCGAATTTCTTAAAAACGAAAAGAGAGTAGAGGTTCATACTTTATTTTTAAGCTTACTAGTAATTACTGAAGTACTTTTTTATTGGTATTTCGCATTCATCGTTCGACTTGGCGCACAAACAATAGTTGAAGTTTATATAAAAATCAAAAATGAAATAATAAAATATTTTTAGGATTATTGAATTATTTATCATATTGGTGATTAGGCGATTGGAAAACGGTATATTTCATTAAATATTAAAATTTTTTTGACAAAATAGCACAAACAGTTATCAAGTGTGTTGTATAATATCTTTTTGATACTAGGAGAATGTAGAATCAGGGAGAGTAGTCTGCTTGCTGAATTAAAAAACAAAGAGAAAATAATTTTAAAAAAATTTAATTTAATTGAATAACAAAAAGATGGGAATTGATTATTAATTTTTTAAAAATTTTTAATCATACAATATTTAGTTAAAAAAAGTAAATATATATATATATAATAATAATAAAAATATATAATTTAATGAAATAGCGGTGAGGTAAAAAAAAAAAAAAAATGTATAAATGAACAATATATGGAATTTATTGTATGATTATACAAGGTTTAGGAATTATTATAGTTTCCTCATGCAGAGTTCCAAAAAGTCCGGATACTTTTTTTTGTTTTATTAAGATAACTTAACAAAAAAATTGACCGAGTGAATATTTTTTTAATTTTAACCAAAGGGATGACAATTATTGATTTTGGTTTAATTCTCTTTAAAAAGAAATTAAATATTTAAACCATGGACATGAGTAAGTATTCTTTTAAGTTAATACCTCATATTAAAATAAAAAATGTTTACTTTTAACATTTTGGGAGATAATTTTTCTTTTTCTTTTGTTTTTTAAAACCAACATATATTATCATCTGTTATAGCCACAAACTAAAAAAACATTTCAAAGGGTAAGTAGATAATCATAAGATGTTAGAAGCCTCATTAACCTGCGAGCAGAACCGGGCAAAATATTTTTCGGGCCTTATTTTTACATGTGGATGAAAAAAAAATATTGTATTGCAGTTAATGTTAAGAATTTGTTGGAAAATAATTCATTAATCAAATAAATCATATCTTAATAATTTTTTTAAATACAAAATTATTAAGTAAAAAAATTGGGGTAGAATATAATCATTTGATCAACGTTCACTAAAAGTCAATTTTTTAAATTTCTCTTATTTACGATTTATCGATAATATAATAAATTATCTAATCGTATAAATTTATAAATTGTAACATGGTATAATCTTTATTCCAGCTTCATTGAGCATGTACGATGTTCTACTTGGGGATAATACAACTCAAACTAAGATAAATTTTTACAACCAAACGTAAAAATAGAAATAAAATTAAAATCTTTGTACTTTTTTTTGTTTGATTGTACTTTGTGACTTGTTTGCTTGCCTGTCGACTGGAGTGTATCGTTCGATTCTTTTAATGCTCTCAACTAACTGTTATGGATTTCTTTTTTTTTTCCTACGACTCTTTTTTTTTTTATTACAAAAATGCCCAGTAATAAACATTTTAACTTTATCGATATTGAAATGGGTTTTGGAAATTTCTTTAAGGATTATAAAAAACAAAATTGAATTTATATTTTTTATCGTTATTTCAAGAGATTTTATATCGTATTATTTATAAGCTAATAAGGAAGAAAGTATAAAACCAAAAATTAAGATGAATGTAAAAAACAGTCTTTTATGATGTGAGCAGAACTGCGGATAGGAGGGCCCCAATTTTCATGCTGTGATTGTCACCGGTTGCTCTGCCGCATTCTTTTCTCATTTCGAGTATTCCTTTATCATAATGTGAAGATATACTTTAATAATTAATATTTATATAATGAAGTAAATTGAAACATTAATATTTAAATAACTTAACTTCAAAGAAAATTTATCTACTTTGTTAATTTCTCCTCGGTTTTTGAGATAAATTTATTATCTAGCCACCAATAGAATGACTTTGAACTTGGATTAGAATACGTATATATAAAAGAAATAGAAGAGAGAAAAAAAAGAGGAAAAAAGTAAAAAAACTCTATAAAATATGCAGAGTATAAAAAGTATTCGGTAAAAGAGATCAAAATCCCCATTAGCTTTGTTGTTGTTGTTGTTCATTTGTAATATAAGCCAAGATGAACAATAAACAGCTAAACGCACTTTACTTTTGGAAATAGGTAAAAAAAATAAATGAGTTTCATACCATAAACTCCGTTCCCTTTTATTGGTTGTTATAGTTAATTGACTCCCTTTACGATAATATGCTTATCAATATCATCAGAAAAATTAATGAAAAACCATTTATCGTGATCAAAAGAGAAAAAGAAAGAAGAAATTTATTTTATTTGAGGTTTTAAAAGAAGGTATCCTAAATGCAAATTGGATGATTAGATATTTGAATAAAAAAGTATCAGGGAAATATATGTTTTATGAAGTATAAAAGATAATAATCATAGCCAATCAAATAGTTTTTTATTTTTTTTATTTTTTTTATTTTTTTTTTTTGGTTGGGGGGGGGGGGGGGGGGGGGAGATAAAATA